>OMKY01069388.1:0-13307 GCA_900302395.1 Bregmaceros cantori | reverse complement strand
ATTTGTAACATTGGGAAATTTGCTTTTAAAAAGTAATCCCATACAGTTCATAGTTATCCATTACAAATTGCAATCAATAACGTAAACACAGTGACATTTCCACACATACATACTTGTTGCTTTGGTCATGTGATCAGATTATGTCCATAGGGTTTCGTGTGTGTGTGTGTGTGTGTGTGTGTGTGTGTGTGTGTGTGTGTGTGTGTGCGTGTGTGTGAGTGTGTGTGTGTGTGTGTGAGTTAGGGATGTCAATGATTGTTTTTGGAGTTGTGTAACAATGTCTAATCAAGTAATCTTTTCAGCTAGGGGTATCCCGATCAGTCAGTTGTGTGCCAGTGTCTCTTTCCAAAATGTCCTCTACTTCTCCATGTTTTTTATCTATTTGATACTTGTCAAGAAGAGAGAATAGTTTTCAACAATTTCATTGTGATAACTGCACATTTTTTTTAATTAAATTAAATAGCTACTTATTTTGAGTTTTGGCAAATCTTTGCCATCTGTCCCACATTAGGAAGTTGCAAGAAATGGTCCACATTACGGCAATCCACCCATAGAGAGCAAGTTGCGAAGTCTTCGGTGGTGCCCCAATGGTCAGACAAACTACGGGATGATGAGATGAAAGATTACATGTACTCTATTACTATCTAACCCCACAAAACATATTTGTTATAACATTATATTAATCAGATTACAATAGTAATAAAGAGTGAGTGATTGCCATCTTTATTATTAACTATTATTGACATATTCATTGTGTTCAAATATATGTGTATTATTATTAGCAATATAGAATTATAATTATTATTAGCAATGTATAGATAGATACCTTTTAAAAACATGTAAAAGAAAGAGCAAAATTATAAAAAAAATAAATTAAATTATAAAAACCAGTCAATTGTTAATAAATTGATAATTACAGCTACTATGAAAATAAATGTATATAAAAATAAATTTGGTTAATATTCAGAAGCAATCTACAGGACCAACTAGAATAATGTGTACGTGAGTGCCTAGGCTAGAGTCCAGACGCAGCAGGGAGCTGTGGTTCCTATTATAAGATGGAGATGGTTGTCCCGAGCACTTCACCCAGTGGGCGTCCACGCTAGCACACAACGTTGTTTATGTTGTCGCCAAACTTGTATCGTCACGGCAACGCCAAGCTCGCCAGCGAGCCTCCGCGTGGTGTCGCGCTCGCTTCGATCGCCAAGGCAACGGGGCTCACATGACATGCGTTCAGGCGTGCGTTGCACACACGCACACCCATACACACCAAATGTGATATTCTATGGAGGGGATATATGTGGTGTGAGTATGACAGCATTCCAAGCCTTAATAATATCCCTCTTATATACACTAGCCCACGTCCAATATCATCTAGGTGTTATCTACATCCCGTGCGTATACACACACACATGCAAACACACATGGCAATGCTCAGAAATCTGTAATAGCCACTTTTCGTGATCAAAAATAAAAATATGTCCCATATCTAATTTTTTATTTTATGACTACTAGAATTCTTTAACTCATGCAGTGGCAATGACACATTATCATTTTTTTAAAATAGTTTATTGAATACGCGAGTCCCGCTTTCATTGCAAAAAAAAAAAAAAGATTCGGGTTCAGTGTCGTTTCTGAACACTAGAGGGTGCCATATGCCGCTTCTCAGGCCATATGAAGGGAGCGTATAATGGCGGCATATACTGCCACCTAGCGGCCACTATTGGCACTGCACCCACATTTACTCAGGATTTTGGTCAGAAATCAGCATTTTTAATGATACCCACTCATATTCTGGAGACTATAACTAAATAATGGAAATACGTAGGAACAAGCATTTTTTAATTTTTGTTTTTCCTGATGATAAAGGAAAGTCTGACGTTTCATTTGCTATGTGTTTTGTTCGCAAGGACCCAGAACCTAATTATTTAGGGTCTTGAAAAAACACTCACATGTTGAAAAAACCCTGGCGCTGAATTTGAAAAGGGCTAGCACAGAATGAATTAACGAGGGAGTCAGTGTTTGTGTGGTTCATGCACTGTCATCCCACCCCATCCCATTACTCAGCACCAGACACACGCACATAAAGGATGCACAAGGTGCATGTGATAGAGTGATATGAAAGTGCTCAACCCATATTTCTTTGTATAGTTTTATAGAAACATCAGTAATTATTTGTTAGCGGTTATTACTTTTTGGCAACCTGGAGGTGAAGACTTCCACTCTAGCCTGGGATCACCATATAAATACATGTACCTTGGCCTGTTTAACTTTGGTAGGAAAGTGACTTGAAAGTAAAACGCCTGTCTAACACATTTGGGGTGTGTCCGCCTCAAATTAGGAAGAGATTAGTCAACCTATCCCCAAGTCGAGTCTGCACAGTATTTGGGCACATGCATCATGGTTGATCTTTTTTTTTTTTTAAGTTATTTTTTCCAGTGTCAGCGCTGTTTTTCCATCTTTATTGAATATGACTAGTCGGAAACTGGGTTGAAGAGGGGGGTAGACATTGCAGACAAGTCGTTGAGCGTAGTCGAACTTGCGACACTGCGGACGCTGCGGTAGACACAGAGCCACTAACATGAATGGGGTCGCGTTAGGTGCAGTGTCCATAACACCAGCGTCGACTAGACGAGCCTCGTGCAGTCTCATATGAACACCCAACATTGTCTATTGTACAAGTACTGAGCTGTAACTGCGAACAAGTGAATTTCCCATGATGCACTTCTCAGACACGCAGGTTACACAAACACACACACTCAATATCATCATCAAGAGTACACTTAAAAAGCTCCAAGGCGATTTGCACATCAAACTCGCCCCACGGGTTTGCATGCATTGTTGAAGTAAAATTCAAGATCTCCTGTGAAAGGAAATTTAACTACCGGTATTTTCTAGCATTTATAGCGACATGCTGCTTTGATTGCGTGTGTGCCGATTTTCATTGTTAGGAACGGTTGGACTCAAATTTGCACCGCGCCAAGTCTTTTCTTGTGCTTTATACACAGACGACCAGCACACTCAGTGACACCAGATCTATTCTCACTTCACAATTTGGACTTCAATGTTGCTCAACTCTTACACAACAGTTGAAATCGACTGGATTCCAGTAATCTTATTACACAGAATATTACATTTGATCCAATGCACATCATCAGCTTATGATATGATATTAAACTTTATTAGTCAGCTAATACTCAACATTGTCTTGCGATCTAGCAGCCAACGGAGTGCCCGGAGGAAACCCACGCAGACACGGGGAGAACATGTAAACTCCACACAGAAAGGACCTGTCCAGGTTGGGATTCGAAACCAGGACCTTCTAGCTGTGAGGCGGCAATGCTAACCACTCCGCCACCATGCTACCCAAAGGCGATGGCTGGCATGGCTGGGACATTAGAGACTGCTGACATGACAGCTGCTTAAAGGTTGAAATGGAATTAAGGGAATTTGCCATTCCATTTTAATAATAATATAATCATAATCATAATCGAATAATTCAGTGATGCGGCGTGCGTGTGAGCTCACAAAATGTTCAAACATTGTTCAGAACACACCTCAGGAGTGTGTGGCACCAGAAGCCATACTCAGAACTTCCTCCCGAACTTTAGAGAGAATGAAACTACTTTGGCTGAGGTGTGCTTTCTGAAAAAAAAAAAAACAATTCAAAGATTTGCATAAGCATATGCAGTGCACTTTTGTGCCACATCCCTTGCACTCCATTGTATCGCGCAGCCCCTCACTTGTGAACTTGCATACAATCACACATACACAAAGCTGCGGTTGCTACAAAGCAACTTATCTGACTTCCTGTGTTTCTACCCACAATCCTTCACTTTCCCCCAGCAGGAAATTAAAGAGTGCGCCGCTGCAATCCTGTAGCCGCTATCTCTAATGAAAATCAGACGCACTTTCGCGCACACACACATACACACGAGCTTGCACGTATACACATACACACGCACGCACACACACACCCAGACAAGCACACTCTCTTCTCTCACACATACAGACACACACACACAGGGACACACACTGCGACACGAACACAGATGTAAGCTACACGTGTTTTGATATGGATGCAGAAATGTAATCATCTTTGCTCATCAGAAAGGTGAGATTGCATTGCTAGCTTATAGCAGCATAGCTAATGGCTAACCAACTTTGTGGCTAGCATTGTTTCAGCATGCCGCATCATAATGCCACCAGAACATTGGCACATTGTTTCATCTCATGGGTATTATAATGTACTCATTATTACTGCATGCATGTTTTATTTCGAAAATAGAAAAAAATGCAGCACCCGGCAAATACAGTTGTGTATGTTTCTGAACTTACAAAAATTGTTTATTAATCGCTGAGGGAAACTTTATTTTTGTTGTATCATATAATACGAAATAATCTTGTAATACTACATTGATACAGAAATGCACCAAACTATAATAACAGTAATAACAATACAACTAATCTCTTAGTAGCACAAAATCAAGTGCTGGAGTGACTTGAAAAAGTGCAAAAACTATTATTTGGTTCTGGATGAAATTTTGGCAGGTTCATTTCCTGTGAGTTAAAGAAGGCCCAAGAGACCAAGGTATCTATAGTAGTTTGCTTGAATCTAAGTGGAATTTTAGCAACATTTTACGTTTGTATTTATTTGCATTGTATTGTTTTGTTTACTTTTTCTCCATTTATTTGAATGTGTTTTATTGACACTGGGTTCCATTCTATTTATTATTGTACAGGACTTTTGTCAGCCACCGTTGTATTAAGTGTGCTGATATAAAGATGGAGTTGAATTTTAATCTTTTTAAAAAAAATGTATGGGTTATTTTTCAGCGCAAGTAGCATTTTGTCATTTTATTGACAGTAATAATGTGAAGGGGGGACCAGGAACTAGCGGATGTGCAGTATATGACCATGAGTGGAAGTGATCTCACAGCGCTGCATGTGCTGTGATCTAAGCCACAGCAACAAGACAATTAATGGGGCCAGCCCTAAATCTTTTTGTATCAAGATTTTTGGCTCAATTCATTTGGCGTATAATACAAATTATGAATTCGACCCACCAATGGCCCTTTTTGGGGTATTAACTGGGAAAAAGTAAGATACACTTTCAGGGGCAATTTAGCCGCTTTTGAGACAACCTGGAAACCCTTCATACCGTAACTTATTTGTACACGAAACTGACTAAGACTAGACAAGACTAGACCACATTGTCCTATTGATCAGCTTATGATGTAGGGCTTTGATCATCGATTAATCGGTCATTTTTAACTGGTGATTAATCGGTTCATTTTTTTTTGTGTAAAATTGCAACGCTTATTAGCATGAAACATTCATTATTAAAACTTTGCCATTTCAAGATTGCAAACTTTTGCTGTTGCGCTGTTCTCACTTATTGGTAACATTTCCAAGAGTATACTGTTCTGTGCTAACTTATAATATTTAGGGTTTTCTCTCAACCATTTTTGTTCTATTGTTTGTGTTGATGTGGGGCTTAACAATATTCAATATCCAAGAGAATGGGCGGGGCCATGACACTGAGAATGAAGACTGGCACTGGTAACTACGTTTGACTGGAGGATGGACCAAACAGGGAAACGATTAATCGCTGTTGATTAATCGATTATCATATTAGTTGGTGATTATTCCAATAATCGATTTATCGATTAATTGGTTCCAGCTCTATTATGATGTATTTCGGGAGAAACTTTCTTACTTGTTTCTTATTTTCTTAAAATGTAGGTCTCCGGGGTCCGCGTTGGCCGAGTGGTTATGGACACTGCGCCTAACGCGACCCCATTCATGTTAGTGGCGCTGCGTCTACCGCAGCGTCCGCCGTTTCGCGAGTTCGACTACGCTCGCCGACTTGTCTGCAATGTCTACGCCCGATCTCTTCAACCCAGTTTCTGACTAATCCTATCCAATAAAGATGGAAAAACGGCGCTGACGCCGGAAAAAATAACTTTAGAAAAATGTAGGTGCACTTTTGTAGAAAACAGTACAAGTACCTTAATTTTTTTCCCCTATGGACAAGTCTTAGTTAAAAATACCCCAAAAAATGTCCCCAGTCCAGCCCTCTTTCAGCCAATATTCTCTCCATGATCTAGCCTGGAAGTGCATGCATGATGCCGGCATACCTGCAGATAATGCCCAGAGCTAGTGTATGTGTAGATAATGCTGGGGACCGTGGCTCGGCTAGAGTTCAGGGGATTGTGTGATTGCTAGCTGTCCGCCTAGCGACCTTGAGTGCTGTCGTAGGGCACCATCGCGCTGTTTTTCCTTCATGCTGAATGAAATCACACACATGCTAACATAGCGTGATTAGCATATATATTGTATTGACATACTGCACACATGTTTTTTATCTGCCCACCCCATTTCCAGCCAATGTTTCTATTTCTTTCCCTCTCTTTTTTATCTCTTTCTTGCTCTCTTCTGCTCTCTCTCTCTCTCGCTCTCTCTCGTTCTCTGGCAGTCTATTTCATGTGTTCCTTTGGCTCTCCCACAGTCTTGTCTGAATGAATTGCTGAATAGCTACAAACATGTACAGACTCACACACAGAGGACTGATGAGTCATAGACGACATAGCTTGCCCAGCTCCGTGGCTCGGCTGCCAGCGACTGCCGAGGCTGCGTCTCTGTCGTGTTTCAAAAGAAATGGGCGAAGGAAGGAGAGTGACATTCAATATCTTGAGTTGGCAGTTACCGCCTGCTTTGGTGGTGTGCTACATGATTGAAATCACTTTTTTTAATCAATTTGATCTACTGTTCACCGAGTGAAGTTTTATCACAGGGGCAGTTAAAAAAAAAAAAAACGACACTTCTACTGTAACAACTGACAGTTTTTAAAATTATTCCGGAGGGGAAAATAATAGAAGCTGGCAGAAATTGGCTGGTCTTAGGCCTTCACTATTTCTGTAGGGTTTTTTTTTGGGGGGTGCAAGCTTTTTTCATTTGTTTTTGTCATCAACCTCTATTTTTCAATTCACATTTGATTCAACACATGTTACAAACAACATTTCCTTTTTGTTGTTAATAAGTTCAAACGGACATATAGACAATAAAATTAAAAAAACAATATAAAGGGCAAAAAAAATCCCAAAATAGAAGTGTGTGAAGGGGGGGCCAGAGAGCGGGCAAGCAGCCTGCTTACGCCAGTGACAGGTTTGATCTCACGACATCTGCGTGGGTTGTGAGACTTAAGGCCCATTTATAGCCTACGTTAGTAACGGAAACGGACCGGTTCCGTAGGTAGTTTCATCCGTTTGTCCGCAGGTCGAGCCCTTACCAATCCGTTGAGCTCCGGGCGAAACGGAGCAATATCACAAGAAACATGTGGGGCAGTAGGGAGTCACGAGCGTTTTGCATGTTCTAACTGCCGCGACTCAGCACCGCCCTCTGGGGGATTTCTTATGTAGCTCCGATATACGGACGTAGGTATAAACACAGACGCCGGGAGCAACGGCTGGAACGGGCAGGCACATCTCATCCGTCTCTGTAGGGTATAACGGGGCCTTAAGCCAAAAGCACAAGAGTCTATCTGTCAAGCCAGTTAGCTATGTGTCTTAAGTATCAATCTGTCGATCAAAAATCATGTTTTAAAATGGATGCTATGTTTATAGTAGGCATAGGCAGTCATAGTAGACCATTTAAAACTGTATTCTTGTCGCCTTGTGACTGCTTTACAATATTTGCCTCAAGTGGGCATTCTGAGGTCATTCGATTAATAACAATTGCAGTTTAAACATAATAAATGTGATTATTATTTTTGTTTATTTTAGCCACAACATGCTGCTGTTAAAATGAATTGTGATGTTTTAGACTAGATTATTTCTATGCAAAAAAGGGCATATTTTTGACAATTTCATCCACAAATGGTGTCAACTCTACTTTAAGAGATGAAATTGTTTTCCTCAATTCTATCACCCCCTGTTCTCTCCACCTCTGCACACTTTGACCGCTCTCTCTCCTGCTGCTTTTCCACTTTTCAAATCTCTCCATCCTTCCCTGCCAGTCTTCATTCCTCTTTCTATCACTCAATCCTCACCATTTTTCACTTTCACTAGTCCCTGATGACTGAAAACAACCCTTTCTCTTTGTGACATACCCACCTCTTGCTTTCCTTCTCTCTCTCTCCCACTCTCTCTCTCCCTCTCTCTCTCTCTCTCTCTCTCTCTCTCTCTCTCTCTCTCTCTCTCTCTCGTTCTCTCCCTCTCTGAGGAAATTCTTGCAAGAAATTCTGTGTCACTTGAAGGGGATTCTCAACAATGAAGGCCATATCTCCTTGTGTATGGGTAATGTATCTAGCTATTTATGATTGCAGGTTTAGCGGGGAAAAATATCGCCTGGATAGTCTTTGAAGCGTGCACCCCATATAGGGCACTATATAGGGGATTGGGAATTATTTCGGACACAGCCATACACTGCTCGTGCTCAGACAACAATATCTCTGGGTACTGGGCTGGGAGTAGAAAACCAAGACCTGACGAGTAGCACACAAAGAAGTAATTTGAGGAAAGACACACACAAACACGTACGTGCACATGACATGAAAACACACACTTAAACTTAAACTCAAACGGCAACACACACACACACACACATACAAATTTAGACACACGTCTGTGTTTGTGTGTACGTGTGTGTGTTGATACATGCTGGTGGGTGTCTCTGTGCGTGAGTCAAACCAGACTGGTGCGACCAGGCCCCCGTGGCCCCCGTGGCTGTGGGCGAACTTTGACCTCTGTGACCCAGACACGAGGATCACTTGATTCATGTGATGAAGCTGTGGGCACCCCCTGGCCTGGTTACCATGGCGACGTGGTGATGAGAGTACCACTGGCTCACACCGCCCATCAAAAGATGGTCCATGGCATGCTGGGAGATGAGCCCAATCTAGTCTATAGTCTGCAGTGTGGGAGCCCATTGTAGTGGATTGTTACATCGCTAATAGTCAACTAGTTTCTAATCATTGAACGTCAACGAATCAACAGATTTTTTTTCAAGAATGACCCAAACTAGTGAAATAGTCACTTGGAACCATTAGAAGACCTCGATCTATTCAACTAAAATATAGTCAATTATGATTTTATATTATTTCATTGTTAATTTTTCGTGATGCAAACTCATTGCTCATGAAATCAGCCCTTCCATTGCTATTCCCATCGCTTTCTCTGCCTTCGTCTCCTCCTCCCACTTGGCATCTCGTATAGAGAACACATGTCCAATGAAGAAATGGAAGCCAGAAGGATTTTGATTAGATGGCACACAGCGGACTAGAGAATATGGACAATTCGAAAGGGTTATTCCTTCCTCTTTCCTGTTGCAATTCCTCAGTACTACAAAAAAACTCAAGGCACAGTTTGGCGCATCTCAATTAAGTTTAGTTCAGTTAATGAGGAACGTGTTTCCGATGTCCTTAATGCCGCCATGTGGTGGTGGTGCCTAATTTTTAAAAACTCAATTTTAATACGCCAGTGCTCACCCCCACCTCTGCGCGTGTGACACGCCTACCTGAATTCAAACACTTTGCCATGGCCGCTGCGCAGCAGGGGGCGGGGGGCACATGCCCCCACTTCGGTGGTTGGCCGGGCACGTTCCGTCACCCTCTCGGAGTGTGACCAATTGGCGACCAGTAAACGTGGCCAAGGAGGGCCAGATTCTGGACCCACATCTCAGCAGGTCCTGTAACCTGGCCTGGCCAATTTGTCCTTGTGGAGAAGCGATTTTCGGGTGGATGTGCATTTGAACTGTGCCGTGTTGGCCTTAAGTAAGCCAGTGGAAAAGGGGCTTTAGTTGTGTGCAGGTGCGCACCACATAAGGATCCTTCGCGTTAACACGGTAACTTTTGAACGGACTAATTTCTTCCTCTATTCTTTTAAAGTTATTTTTTTGGGCACAAGCACCATTTTCCATTCATTTTATTGAGAGAGATAGCGACAGGATTAATCAGAAACCGGGATGAAGAGTTGGGGGGAGACATTGCAGAAATGCCGGACAGGGGATTCGAACCTGCGGCGCTGCTCGACCTGTGGTCGGGGGATGCGCTCTCTACCACCGCCACCGCGCGCCCCCTTCTTCTATTCTATTCTTTCATCTTTTTCCTTTTTATTCTACAAATTTTGTCAAATTTTGTCAACAAACCAAATTTCCATACTGTGCTGAACATGTTCTTGACATGCCTTCAATCCCAAGGTTAGAGCCAAACCTTGAATTTTTTGCACCGTTAGACCTGTACCGTTTACATACCCTGTGATTCTTGGAGTCCGTCCAAAAAGCATTTTTCTTTTGCTGATAATCCAGGAAATGGGAGACCTGAATACCCTTGTGAAGGTTGTTATGAGCGAAGCGGACAGCAACACCTTGACCGGTTCTTCTGATGTGCCTCGCACACAGCTCTTGGTGGTTATTATTATTTTTAAGGTTTTTTTTTTTTGGCTGTGAGAGAGTGGGGAAGCAGAACTGTAATATACCTATGTCGATGAGGCAAAGCAATCCCACGGCAGATGTGTGCCCTGTGAGTTAGACACAGGCACAAGAATGCATGGGGCTGGATGCAGCAGTGTAACCAACCATAGTTTATTTAGTTGTTAGCTCTGCTGTCAGGGTCGAGTACAATAATGTATTGTATGTAATCGATTAAAAATGGTTAATCGATCCTCGATTATTGTGGTTTTGTTTAGGTCAGACCTGTGTGTCATTGCCACCAACTGCGCCAGTTGGGGGCAATGTTAGCCTTCAAATGAATGTCTAAATTAAATTGGTTGATACTTGTGTCCATCATTATGTATTATATATCTTTAAAACCTTTTTATAATGGATTTCCCTAGTGTCTTTACTTGACTAGTGTGGGCCACTGCTTAGTGTGGGGCACCTTTAACTCCAGTGGCTCTGGCTCCTCCCTAAACTAATGAATGCCAGTGAAACTATGGTAAAAGTCAACTATGATAATGTGTCTTCCCATCAAGTTCAACTCACATTAGGCTACTGACTGTTCCACATTAGGAGGTTGCAAAACATGGCCCACATTAGCGCAATGCACCCTATGTGATAAACAAAATAGTCCATACAGTGTTATGGGCTGTTCTCATAACTTGAAAATCATCACTCCCTTTTTTTCCCTCTCTCTGTTTCTCTTCATTTTCTCTTTCTCTGTCCTTCTCACTCTTTCTCTATTTGTCTCTTTCGTCTTTTACCCACCTCCACCACTCTCTCTATCTTACCCTCACTTTGTTTCCCTTTCAATCTCTCCCTCTCTTTCCCTCCTTCCACATGGTAACACAGTGTATGCCTGTGTGTGTGTGTGCTCTTACAGTGAACCGTACTGGGAGCGCTCGGCTGCGGCGGGCGGCTGCTCCACTCCCTCCCGCCCCAAGACGCTACACCTGGCCACACAGCAACACCCCTCGTCACCATGGTAACGCCTCTGGCTCAGCCCCCACAGATGGCAGCAGCAAAAGTAGTGTCCTTGTCAGTAGCAGTGTTAGTGGAAGTATTACAGTTGGAGCAGGGGCGGCTCGTGTATGTGTGCACTTACTTACCCCTACGAAAGGACAAGGGATTTTTCCTGCATTTTCATTATGCCAAGTATTTTTTTTTCAATTCTAATAGAGTTCATATAGCCCGTGTGTCAGACTCGGGCGGTGCACCTGGCCACACCCACTTTTGGTGCACAAATTGAATAAATCATATTTGCACCTCTCTCTGCCCGTTGACTTTCATTATAAGCCGTTTCAGAGCGCTCAATGTTATCTGGATGAGGCTGCGCGCACCTCGCCTACGTCACGCGTCGCATCGCAGATGAATTCGACCCTCTGATGGCGTCCATGGCGTCTATCAAATCCAACCCGCCGAGACACCCAAACTAAAGTTTGAGGCGCCTCCACTCTACACCGGTCAACACTGATGTGATGTTCGCAAACATGTCACGCACGCGGCGCAACTAATTTAATGGAATAATATATGCAATAATGGAATTCCTTGTGAAGGTGCACTTGTCAATTGTTGTGCCTTTGTTGTGTTTTACACTATTTTGCCCAAGATATTATCTCAACCCTTTCACACTAACAGTGGTTCTGGCTCCTCCCTAAACGAATGAATTTCACATGACCCACATTAGGGCAATCCACCCTATTACTTAACTACACAGTAAATATTGCAGTGTTAAATATGCAGTGTCAAAGTTCATTGACTCTTTCAGAGTCAATGAACTCTGAAAGAGTTGAATATTTACTAGTGTTGGTGTTCATTTGCGGAGTTACAAGGCGCTGTGTCAATTAGACTCTACAAAGCCCCGCCCACAGCCCCGCCAGCTCGTCCTCTCTCAAACATTAAAGACCACAATTTTCATTGCATCGTGAGTCATGCGGCACCCGCCCCTTAGGGTGGACCGAGGTTCGGCTCAGACCCCAGGAGTTTGGGTTGCAGTAGCGCTGCCGACTTGCCGTGTCTCGTCCGCTCAGATGCGGATACCCGTCCCTTCACGGACGTGCCGGCAGTGCTGTACAATGTTAGCCAGTGCTCATTTTTTTCTCAATTTCGAGGTAATTTTACTCTAGAAATCTAACACAATGGAAAGAGTTAATTTAACACTAAATCAGACAGTATTAATGTTAACTCTTTAAGTGTTGATTTGACACTGCCACATTAATTATTGCCACATAAAATTATTGTGGTTTCAAAGTATCCACTTTTTGGGGGTTGCTGATCGTTTCAGCATCTGTCTGAAAAAGGTTTGGGACTTTGATGTCCACTTCCATTGTGTGTCTGTGTGTGTGGATATTTAATAATTAAATATTTTCTTTTATCCTCGATTTTCTCTTCTTGGGTTTGTTACCTGTGTTCTGCTCGTTAATAATGCAGCACAGTAGATCAAAAACCACGACGGTGGACAAGGAGAGAGACAGAGTGTTTGCTGCATGATGAATTTTTATTCACTCCAAATGAAATGATTTCATTACACACAGTAGTTTTGGTCGGTATGAACTCATGGAGGCATAGCTGGATATCTGGGTATCTGAATGACTACACAGCTTTTAATACTGGCTTGCTGTCCTTAAAAATATGCTGGAATATTTTGGAGTGATGAAGTGATGCAATGAATTTTGCTATAGACATCAGAACCTTCTGCTTTCCACTACCCCTCTCTCTCTCTCTCTCTCCCTCTCTCTCTCTCTATCTGTCTATCTGTCTATTTATCTATCTATCTCCCTAATCTTTGCTATGTGAAAGGCTGATAAAACATGTCAATCAAAATGAATGAATGCATTTATTAGTCTTAATACTTAATTTGCATGAATGTATAT
>OMKY01069328.1:3442-16704 GCA_900302395.1 Bregmaceros cantori | reverse complement strand
CCCTGGCACTGAGAATGGAGACTGGCATTGGGAACAACAAATAAACAAACAAGAAAAGGATTAATCACTGCAAATTAATCGATTATCAAATTAGTTTGCGATTATTTCAATAATGGATTATCATCGATTTTATGTATATATATATATATATATATATATATATATATATATATATATAAACTGAGAGAAAGAATGAGAGAGATATCTGATATATATCTGATATAGATCTGATATATATATATATATATATATATATATATATATATATATATATATATATATATATATATATATATATATATGTGTGTGTGTGTGTGTGTGTGTGTGTGTGTGTGTGTGTGTTCATACAATTGTTCATAAAATGCAATAGTGCAACCACAGATGTTGATGTTTTTTTTCTTCTTCTTCTTTTGGCAATAACCTTGTAAAATGTAACGATAGCACGCGCGCGCGCACACACGCGCGCCATCGTCCGTTGTGCGTCGTTTATTGTTAACTTTCAAGTCGGTTTCCCCGACACTTGATTCAAGTAAGCCTACTGGTTTGGGTGGGGTCATGGCTCGTTCAAATCCATCAATTTAAATGCGCCGACCGGGACGTTGTCAGCCGGACGAGTCCACGCATCGCACATCGCCATCGTTCTAATCGTGTGCGATGCGTAGACGATTGGTTGGTTCTGGCTCGCCAGGCTAGGTAACGCAGAGATGTCAGTTTGTCACGAGCCCATTATTCGGCCACCAAAATTATCGCGATATGGTGCGTTCTATTAACCTTCGGAGTTGGCACGTTAGCTCACGTGACCGTGCTTTGACCATTTGGATGATCGCATCAAGTCGGATGAGCCGACCAGGAGCATTAATGATACGCAGTGCCCGCAGCCTTTGTTGGCGGTCACTCGTGATCACATCTGTTTCACTCGACGACAGAAACGTCGACGCCGACAGTTGCAGTGAGTTTTACTAAAAGTTTTATCTAGTAAAAGTTGATAATAATAAGTACACTGTCCCTTATAGAGTCATGTTTGTGAACCACAGACTGCACAGAAATACACTGCGCCGAGTTCAGTGTACCCAGTGTACTCCAGTCAACTCATCAAACGCATTGCATTGTCGAATCAGAAGTCTATTCGTTTTTATATACGAATATGTATATATAAGAATTCCCTGTATCACATGCAAATGTGATACCAATATCAGTGATGGTTATTTAGAACAAGTGCATGTAATCCCCTATTCCTGGCAAATGTAACTAATCCAGATTACTGGTTTTAAAATGTAATTTAAGAGACTGCAGTTGCTTTTTTTCGTCACCTGAATACTGTAATCTGGTTACATGTTGTCCATTACTTCCCAACCCTGCATAGATGTAAACCGCAATAGGCTGACAGAGAGAGGAGCACTAGACTAGTAGAGGGAATTCGCATTAAAACGCTCACTAAGTTATATACTGTGGCGCAACAGCGGCCCCAGGTGAATGATGAACAGGGCACAGACAAAGGTTTTCATGTAAAGACACACCTGATTTGAGGTGTTAATTCATAACATTTTTTAAAGATGAAGATTAGTAAGTTCTGAGTTTAATTGAAAGTTATGTACCCGATTTTAGGTTTAATTCTTTTAATTAATTGAAACGAAATCGATGACGTCACGAATCGCGTGCCTCCACTTTGAAAATCCCCACTACACCACTGCTTAAGGCCAGATTACATTTCTGCAAACGTACACGCCAAATGTCGCTTGGGTCTGACCGCAAACCAGTTTTGCTGGTATGTTTCCATACCCTCGACGCATAGCGACTAGCGATGCACAGCAGTTTCCCGCCGAAGAGCTAGTGGATCATAAAGGTAGCGCGGATGCCGGGTGAGCCCCGACCGCCGGGGCTCTCCTGGAGCTACGGATTCGGGACTCGTCCCGTGGGGGGACGGGAACCCCTACTCCCGCTCCGGAGACTGTTTCTAATCCCCACGTCCCCCGACAAAAGAGTGGCAAGCTGCTGCTTGCTGCTGTGCAGCCCCTCTCGTGCCTGAAAAAAATAGGAGGGGCCAAACACACACAACACGTCGTGTGTGTGTGCGCTCGGGCGAGCACACAGACAGCAAAGGCCGTGGGAAGAAGGAGCATTTTTTTCCCACTCAATGTCGTGCTGCCCGGTTCGGTGTGTCTCGCGGCCCGGTACGGGTTGGGGACCCCTGGTTTAGGTCATTTTTAACACATCTTGCAGTTTATGGGTTATATTGCTTTGTCAAGGGTACATCGATGCTGACTAATCGCTGTGCATTGTAGGATACTTTGAGTGCACTACATAGGATACATGGATTATTCGGACAGCCCTACAAAATGGCATGCGCCCCATGTAGTGCATTAGGGTGGATTGCCCTAGAGTGTGCCAGTGCCTAATGTGGGACACCTGAACTGCAAATTATGATACGTACTACAAGACTTGTACTCAGTACACTTGCTCTGTCTGCACCCCTTCATACGGCCCACATCCACCGGCGATCATTCTTTTGTAGTGCCGACTCCCGGAGGCAGCGTGTGAGCCAAAGACATGGATATTGTGATATTGTATCATATTAGGATGTACAATACTTAAATATTTCTCCACATATTTGTACATCTGGTTTACTGGCGGCCGAAACCGTTATGAGTTGTCTGTATGTAGATGATGGAGCCACAGCCTGGTATGGGAGAACAACAGGAGCTGAGCCACATGCTGGAGAGAATGGTGGAAGAAATAGAGAACATCTCTGGTAAGAGTCTCTCACCAGCAAGCAGGCTTGAAAACAAAATTATTTGTAAAACGTTTCGTTCCAATCGGTTCAGGCCTATTTTTAAAGTTTTTGTTCTCAGAACCGTTCCGCCACCAAAATATCGGTCCTGAACCGCTTTGGAGCGCAAACATTTCACTCGTTAAAGTTTGTGTGCAATGTTACGTTCTGTTTATATATAGTTTATACAGAATATATTTGGTGGACTTCAGTGCAAATGTATTCACGTGAAAACGCCATTACATTTGCTTCCTTGTCTGTCCACAAGATGGAGCCCCAGATGCATGGGACTTGATGACTGACAGTGAAAGTGGACGGGAATAGTCCCCCAGACATGTGATATGTGCACAAAACGGGCTCTTACCGGACTCTTACCGGTTATCCCACGTGCCGCATGTATTGGCTGACAGCTGACTAGTGTTCACTCCAGTACTATTGTTCTTTTTCCATGCAAGGCTCAGGCACATCAAATATACAATGTTTATGCACAGACAAAAACTAAAAGCTGATTTCCCTTCATTTTGTCAATTCCCTGCTGTAGATGATGGGGGAGAATTGCATGGTGGGAACTCCCCGACCCATCCCACCAAAAAGTAATTATGTTGTAGTCTTGTAATTAGTGACCCTCAGTCTTTGCGAAATCTAGTCTGAGACTAGATTCTCTACAAACTAGTCTTTAGTGAGCTGTCATTTTGTGGATTTTCTAAATCTTTTCTAGCCCACATAATCCGGGAGCATTATAGAAAAGCTGCTATTGATCTAGTTGCTACGGGATCATGTCAGACCGAAGATGCTTTACACCGAACGTTCACAACGCCTCCTGACCCTGGCCGGAGGGTGCTGCGCGGTGGCTGCAGTGGGGCGTCTGGCTTTGTGTACCTTCGGTCTTTAAATGCTTCGGTCTACAGCTCAGACCCCTTTGCTACTGCAATATAATGTGTATAATGTGTACATTTCCATTCTTTGTATCCATTTATATATCGTCTGATACTATCATCTATTGAGCATGTAGGGTGACTTGCATTATCCTTTGTGTGTGTTAGTGCAGGTAACATGGATGTCCTATGACATGGCAGTGCTGAGGACGAGGCCGGAGCAGGATGAGTGTCTGCAGAGACTTGCCGAAGCCTATGAGAACTGCAGCGTAGTCATCTCCCCTGGCCTAGATATCAACACTGAGCCAGACCCGGCCCAGGGTCCCATGCCTGGTGAAGAGGAGCGGTGTGCAGACACCATACCACCAGCACAGTGAAACTGATACAGAGAGGAGTAGCCTGGCGAGCCAAAACCAACAAATCGTCCACGCATAGCACGCGATTAAAACGATCATTGGGTCTGGTAAAAACAGGCGAAAAACGTGTAAAAAAAAAAAAAAAGGGTAAATCAAATCGTGTTATCCAATCACAACGCAGTTGGTGGGACAAACGGCGTGGAGGCGTGACAACCAAACTCTGCCCACGTCCAGTGTCGTCTATACCAGGGGTTCCCAACCTTTTTCATCCCAAGGACCCCCTTTCCCAGCCCAAAGCATCTTACGGACCCCTAAAAAAATCTCTATATCATCAACCAAAAGCATTTACTCCATTGTTTATGGTGCACATCTAATAAAATCTATACATAAATTATGCTGTTGAAGACTTCAACATTTCAATATCTCTTGTGATTCTTTTGTAAAATAATTAATTTAACCACAAAATAACATTACTCAATTTGGAATACTGTGAAAAACTGCATACTATATCTTTAAATTGGTGAACAAATGTGTATATCTATTAATGACAATTAACAACGCCATCAGGGTCAATGTTTTATTTATTCAAAAACTCACTTAAACCATCTAGCTGACGGCTAGCTGCATTGGGCTTATAAGATGCTTTACTCCCCTCTTGTGGCTGGAGAATGCACTGCAGCTCAGATCGCTCAATTCGTCTCTAAACGTAAATAGACCTCGGGCGCTGACGGACCCCCGGTTGGAAATAGCTGGTCTATACCAAACTCTGCCCACGCCACGTCTTGTCCATACATCCACGCTGATTGGTCGCACCCACACAGGCCAACTGCTTGCCTGATTTTCCCAGACACAATGCAATGTCTAGCGATGTGCGATGTGTGCACAATGCGTTGGTTCTGGCTCGCCAGGCTAAGAGAGGAGAGGATACTTTAAAGTAATTTGTTTTATCATGTCTGATTCAACAGTTGGTCATGTTCCGTTACATCAGACACTGATATTCATTATGCATTAGACCTTGCATTACTATTACATATATATTAATTCTTCATTAACGTTTCCTCCAAACAACATATGATTTGCCAAAGGAATGAAGAACTATTTCTTTTTATATATTATACATGTTGAAGATATACTTCGTATTGAATATTTGTGCAAATATCTGTGCTTGCTTGCTTGAGAATGGTTGGCAACGAAAGGGTTAACAATGTGGGTTTTTTTTCTTCTGTTGTTATTCATCGCTTTAACAAGAATATGTGGTTTTAGAATCCAATTAACGATATCTTCTAGATACAGACTAGGGATGTCAAAACATATTAAAACCCTTCCTTCACTAGATTAAGACGAATTTCACACATTTCCCCCTTTAATGTTAAGCATGACATCTCATATCAGATGACCTTCTGGAGAGCATAACAGCTCAGCAGATTCTGGCAAGATGTTATCCGCACCACCGTTTAGCTTCCTGGAATGCTTGTCCAAGCTTAAGATGCGGTTGGACATGCCTGAACATGTTGGTAGAACTGTGGAGTGGTTTGGGTTGCAGCAGAGCATGAAGAGGTCAGCGGAGTAAAAAAGAAAAAAGGAATAGATAACAACAGGTGTAGGTTGTCTTTCAAACAGCAGGTTCATTTTTCTAGTGTTCATTCCTCATGTTCAACATTTGCTGCTGTATGCCCGGACCAATTCAATGAAATTACGTGTCAATCAATAGAAGACATCATTAAATAATACACAAATTAATGTTGTAGTTGGTACTTTTGTGTACAAAATAAGCCAATAGACGAGTTTAACCGCGAAATACAGGGGGCTGGCATTTTGTTCTGCTGGGATGAAACACACTTCCGGTGTCTGTATGAGTTCCATTTAATCTCGTCGTAGTGGACCGCGGTGGCTCACAAAAAACACACAAAACGCTCACCAATTCAAAATCCAAAAAATGACCAGTTACACATCATCTCCGTTGCATCGTTCATCATTTTACATACATATTGATGAAATACAGTCAATATCCGACTTAAAGTTACTCACCGAGTGGTCACATGTTCTTCTGGACCAATAGGCTGGCTGCTTTTACTAGTCCTTCCAAAAGGAATGAGACAATGGAATGAGTTGAACTGATTATTAAATCATGCGTTTGTGGGTCACAGATCCTCACGAGAGCATTTGGGTGAGGAATAGCACCCCGCAAGTTACCCCCATCCGTTTTGAAATAACCCTGTAGGTGCGTGTTCCCACCAAATAGAAATGTTGAAAAATTGCCAAAAACAGATCGAACTAAATGACACCGGACGTGACATTCAGACACCGGAAGTACCCCCCGAACATCTTTAAAAAAATACACAAATGAATGTTGTAGTTGGTACTTTTGTGTACAAAATAAGCCAATATGATACCTTTTTTTCCAAATTATATTTATTAATATTATTCTACAAAAATAAGGCTGTGTGATAATTTACCTCAGCTCGTTGGAATAATCTTCCTTAGATCTTAAATCTTCTTCAGCATGTTCCATAGTGTAGCATCACTATGTACACCAGGCACATGTCTGGAAGATCACTTCAAAATGAGAGACAAACAACTGGTATTACTATTATTGTATATAATTTATTCAAACTATCACTAACCAGACACAAGAAAATAAATACGAAATGTATGTGCACTTAATGTGATGCATGTAAACAGAAACCCACACACAACCACACAGGTCTGTGTCCCTACAAACACAGCACAAGCACACACACTCAACAGAGACACACACAATTTTCCCAAAGTATAAAATATAAAAATATACGTACACACTATTTTCTCTGTCATGTTTGTCAGTCTGAATTTGACATTATATACCCAAAAGTCTCGTATTTGACCCACAAGTCTCATTTGACAGTGAAACGTGAATTCCTAGTTTATATTTTTCCCCAACCCTGTGTTGCTTATAACAAAGTGTTGACAATAAATGTTTGCTCTGTAACCAATGGTGCATATCACATGATTAATAACAATAAAACAAGCCGGTATAAAACGTGTGTGTGGTCTGTGATTTCTTTGGGGACTGTTATCCGTTATGCAGTAAGCTGAAGGTTCCCAGGCCTATGTTTAACAATGTCATGCCTTGTGTTGGTGAGAATCACAAGGGAAATCTCATCTGATCTAAAGGTTTTCATCGCTGTAGATGGAATCGCCACTTCAGAAGACCAAGGAGGAAAAGACCTCTACTGACGGTGGTGATGAAGATTATAAAGACATGCTTCAGACACTGGCCTGTCTGCACAGCGAGATGAGCCGCCTGGCAAGTACGTAAAGAACCTCAGTCTCAAGTTCCGATTCATCACTATCAGTGTTGTACCTGAACAAGTTCATGAACTCGTTTGTATTTTAGGTGAACGTGAATGAGATGTTCAATTATGTTTGATGAGCGTATAATTGTGAATGCACGCTGTTTTTTGAGGTTAATGAACGGAACAGAGAATTTGTTCATATGACGTTTCAAAAGGCTTCATTGCAAAAACAGCAATTGAGCAAAAAGCACATTCCAAACTGCACAGTTTCTAGCCACCTCTGAGAATCTAAGCCAGCCCCTAATCTAACACAACGTTAAAACAGTTAAATATTGCCTTTTGTTCTGCTTGTACACTGTTGATAATGTTGACAAATTGACAAATGCTGCGATCGGGCTGTAGAACGTGACCTCACAGGTGGGCAGCGGCCATTTTGGCTCAGCACGCTGTAGGATGAGGATGAGTCACTGCCTCACCGAGAGTGGCAGGAGAATGCACTGTGGCTGGAGAATGACGGATCCCCGGTTGGGAATAGCTGGTCTATACCAAACTCTGCCCACGTCTTGTGTCGCCCATACATCCACGCTGATTGGTCGCACCCACACAGGCTTGCCTGATTTTCCCAGACACAATGCAATGTCTAGCGATGTGCGATGTGTGCACAATGCGTTGGTTCTGGCTCGCCAGGCTAAGAGAGGAGAGGATACAGTAAGAGTAATTTGTTTTATCATGTCTGATTCAACAGTTGGTCATGTTCCGTTACATCAGACACTGATATTCATTAGACCTTGCATTACTATTACATATATATTAATTCTTCATTAACAAATGCTGCGATCGGGCTGTAGAACGTGACGTCACAGGTGGGCAGCGGCCATTTTGGCTCAGCACGCTGTAGGATGAGGATGAGTCACTGCCTCACCGATGGACAGTTGCCACCCTAGATGGCTGACATGCTACCTATCTAGAGGAAATGGAATGACATTGATGGACACTTGCCACCCTAAATGGCTGCCATGCTGCCTATCTAGCAGAAATAGAATGGCATTGATGGACACTTAGCGTCCTAAATGGCCACCATGCTGCCTATCTAGCGGAAATAGGATGACATTGAGCTACAGGCGATATACAACACAGCGGCCTGTGGTTTCAAAAATTGTCTTCCTTTTCTAGCGTGTCCTGGTATATCCCACATCCTTTCTTAGATTTTAACATTTTTTATTTTTATTTTACACATTTTAATAGTTCTTTCTCTCTCGAACCGTGTCTCTGTACGCTCTGAGAATGGTGTAAACCAGTGGGGAATATTCAAGGCCTTCTAGGCCTTCAGAGAAGGCCTAGAAAAATCTGGACAAAAAAGTTATTATATTTCAATATTTATAATTATAATTCAATAGGTATTTAGGTATGTGTCTCATTTAATTGGATACATCATAATACATTAATACATCGTCTATGTTCTAGAATTGGTTCCTTGTCAAGTTCACATCAGCAATGAAAGGGTTAATATACTCTGAAACATGTTATCCACTCAGAATCGTCATTCTCCATTCATTGTAATGGGAGTCCTTCAGCTCTCTCCATGAGGTCCTGGGCCACTTGACACTTATGCTTTTTTTGGCGTGGAGAGTGATAGGGACATTGATCAATCAGGTTTGATTATTATGTAGGCAGGGCAAAAGTTAACACCCAATAGACGCAATGCTGTCCTAACCACGTCATACTTCTGCTACGTCACTCTCCGTCTCTGTTAATTCATTGGCTGACCGAGTCTATTAGCGAGTTGTCGTTGTTTCAATTCATTTTTCTTGCCAGGTTAAGTGGTTTGGTTACCATGTCATCCATCAGCCTGAGTGGCTCAGTGGTAATACGTGCGTCTGCGAAGTCGAAAGTTTTGGGTTCGAATCCGGCAGCGTCCACTACTTTACTATCTTTTTTACATTAGCGGATCCCCATTGTTTCAATTTATTCACCTTTTGAATTAGTTAATTACTTTGAACACAATGGACCACCGTTGAGTCAAAGTACATGTCTAATAATTTAATACTGATACTTTAATATATCAGTTTTACACGGATCCAATGGACAAGTGCACTTTGGCGAATGTGCAATGTTTATCATAATATTGTCTTCTCTTTCTTCTCTTTATTTCCCGCATTGTTTTCCTAATGAAACAAGCCTGTGTGTAGTGATAGTTGTAAACATAGGATGAAAATGATGTCTTTCCGTGATTATGCTTGACAAAAGAAATGGTTCTGGCTGCTGTTGAGCTTAACAGCCTGAGTGGCTCAGTGGTATTACCCCCGCCTGCGAACCTAAAGAAGTTTGATTCCTGTTAGAAACACTTCATTGATGATATTTATTTTTTACATGCAAACTGTGTATTTACTGTTGATGTTTTTTTTTGGGCACAGAATGTTATTGTTGTCATGGTCTATTTGTTAATATCCTAGTCATTCTTAAATGACTGCTGTTCACTTTCAAGTCATTACACAGTTTTTCGCCGCAATCATTACTTTTTTTGGCAGTGAGGGCTGAGGTGAAGGCCCAGCTGTAAAGCTCACAGTTCGCCACTAATTGATAAGATTATTCAGAAACAGGGTTGAAGAGAACAGGGGTAGAAATTGTAGAAAAGCCTTTGAGGGGAGTAGAACTCTATTTAAATGCATGTACTTTTTGCAGCCATCAAGGCAATGGTTATTAACACATCTGCTGGAAAAGGTGTTGGTGTCCTCTCCTGCCTGCATTAGCATTTAAAGCTAATAAAAGAGTGAGTAAAATTATCAGTCAAAACTGTCAAGATTGCCCAGCTAATCGGCGCCTGGCTGCTGCCGTGGCAGACACGCAAGCCTAAAATGGCCACACGGCGGAATACGCGGAGACGACATGGCGTGGACAATTAGGGAACAGAGGACGTTCATTATTTTTTTCTCTGCCATGTAATTTTTCTTTCCTTTCCACAGGAATAGCCTGGCTGCTAGCTTTCTCTGTGTTTCATCATTTTTCCATTGCGTGATGTCACAGTCGGTTATATGCGAGAATTTAAAGGCTGTTGGTTTGAGGTTGTGCTTCTTCGCACTTGGCTATTTCTTCACAATGATCTTTTTCTGCCCCAACACAAAGACACAGATTGGCGACTTCTCTGCCGACATATAATAAAACCAACAATAAAAAATGTGAAATAGTTAACTGAACTCAAAATGTCAAAACTCAAAAATCTGAATGAGCAGCGGAGGTGCTAAGACATTTTATTATTTGCTTTGTCGATACTGAATATTATAAATCAGGTCTAAAATTAGCTTTTACCAACACAGATGCTCAACCACCGTTTTTTTTTCTTCATTATATGTTGTACTGTTATTCCACAGGGATGCTACGTAGGCGACATTTTGTTAGCGCATGGCCGCCATTTTGAAACCACTTTGGGGAGTGCTTGCGGGTGGGGAAGGGGTAAGAAAAAGTGTGTGGTTCTTTTTCTTTTTTTTTCTTCACAGTACTGATCCTTGGTTAAAACAAATATTCACAAAAATAATTCGAACGAGGAACAATCATTTTACAACTTGCAAACTGAAATTTTGAGTTTGTGTCTGGACTCGGGCCAAGAACACAAAAGCATTTTTTAAAGAAAAAGGTGTTACATTTCCGATAATAACCGGCAGATGGAATCAACATCATTACGTTTTTCTTCTGTTATTATGCGGTCTCACTACACAGGGGCGCGACGGCTGGACTGATTTACAATTATTTCCTGGAGATCCGCAGAAACTCCTTTGGCACAGGACTTTAAACCATAGACCCACAATCTCTTTCTGTTATTGTGCTTCTTCATTTTGGCTGAACTGAACTGGTAGTAATTTCAGCCTCTTACCATACCGCTCCCTGTAAAGATGTCAAATTACCGCAGGGATTTGCCCTCAAACGACGCATCGCGGAGATGGTAGGCCTGTTTAAAAATATGTCTTCCTTGGCTTAACCCTTCGAAATGAGTTAACACAAGGAAAAGACTGATCACATGCACCACCGGCGATGTTGCAAAAAGGGCGTAGTCCCAGACGAACCACGCCCGATAAGACTGCGTTCCACTGGTGTTGTCCGAGCTCTCTGGATTACCAAATGTGGTTCTGTGAACCTGCTATGAACACTTATAGTCACAACATGCACACTGCTGTTTAGGTTTAGGGACGAATTAAGGGTAGGGGACGGGTTAAGATAACCACTAACCCTGCTGTGACTAAACGACTAATGTGACTAAACAACTACTGTGACTAAACAGCCCATAACCTTTCGGAACATAGGGATTTTGGAACATACAGTACCAACGCACAGATGCCATATGAAAGATTGGAATTCTAACTATTGTTGGTGTATTGGAAATTAAGAAAAATATCCTTTCTTCTCCCTTAGGGAGTGCAACTCAGCCCCGGGGCTAGCACCAACACCATCTTAGCGTCTGTACTTTTAAGAAAAGAAAGAGCGAGTTCCCAGCAAGTGAAAGAAACTTTTCATTTTCAGTATAGTGATCATAGACGGTAAATAAAAATGGACACCGCGTTCGTTTTGATGTCCGTGCCTACTTCCGGGTTGGTATGGGGGGAGCCTTGTCTCCGGAAATCGCACCCTATGGTAGTTTCCAATACAAATATTCCAATCTTAGCAGCCTACTTAACCTACTCAAAGATCGTTTCTAATTGATGTTTTAATGTATATTGTCGGGATAATTAACAGTTCATTGTTTGAGGGGGGTCATAATTTCACAAACGCGTCAGATTTGGCGTTAGAATTTTTTATTTCAGCTCCCATAGGATCCCATTCATTCCGACTCTGTCGTTGGCGCCCCAAGCGGACAGTACCACCGGAAGAAGTTGTGTGTGGGGTGTCTCTCTCTCACTTACCGTAGAGCTCTCTCTACCTCTACTTGTCTCCGGATATACGGTACTTTCATGCCACCATGCTGTCAGAGGCTTCAACCCGGCCAGGATGAAAGCAAAAGGATGACGTCACGCACGCTGCGGCTACTTGTATATAGTCTATGGTCTTATCGTATTGGCTCAACATGCCAACATTTTTAAAAATTCCTACAGAACATGTTATTCATTTCAGCCATCCTGAGATGGACTCAGCTGGTGTAAAGCCCTCGTTATAGCCTACGGAGCCAGACGAAATTCGTCTATCTGTTCAAGACGTTGCTCCAGGAGCTTGTGTATATGTCTCCGTCGGTATTACGGATGCACATAAGAAATCCTCAAGAGGGCGGTGCTGAGTCACATGCCAAACGCTCGTGCCTCTCTACTGCCCCCACAGTTTATGGTGATATTGCTCTGTCTCGCCCAGAGGCTCACCGGATTGCTAAGGTCTTGACCAACGGACAAACTGACGGATTAAACTACCTACAGAACCAGATGAAAGTATTTTGTTTCCGTTATTAATGGAGGGTATAACTCCCCTGGCTGATACAGCAGCTGAGAGCGTGCTTCAACAGACTTCCACAGAGCGATTGGGCTTTGGAGCTATGCTAATAACTGATGCTACTTCCAAATTTGAGGAGATTGTTGCTACCATTGCTGTTTCTAAGTGGCCCTGTTCCATAGAAATGAATGACAGCCACTCCAGCCAACAAGGAATTCTGTAGACCAGAGGTGCTCATTAGGTAGGTACCGAGTAGATATCCAAGTGAAAGAATATATTAGCACTGCAGGCACTTTTCACTTGTAGCAGACGGTGCACCAACATGGGTCATTCTTCTCTAGAGGCACCAATCCAGTGTTCTGTTTAAGGTCGGAAGATGTTTTGTAGATGTTTTTACGCCATGGTTTGGGTTATATGCCAATGCATACCTTACACTAATCACTCAATGCGGAGAGAAGGTCATACAGTTTAACCTTTTTACAGCAAAATGATACCAATCCATGTATACCTAATACAAAACTTAAAATCATAAATACATTCAAAATAAATGAATACATGATTAACAATTCAAATTATATAAATA
>OMKY01069317.1:1420-13096 GCA_900302395.1 Bregmaceros cantori | reverse complement strand
ATTCTTTTTCTTTCCTACCAGAGAACGTGCAAGTGTCCACGAACACATGACCATATACCTTTATGGTTTTCCGAGCTCACGATGATTATGCCACATGTTTCATGGTTTGGAAGAGAACAAAAACACAGCTCAAAATATTTAAAAATGATTATTTTGACAAAATATCAATGGTTTGCCGTAGCATAGCTTCTGTGGTGAAGTTACGAGTACCTTAGCACGCTAACAATGACAACAACAACACCTTCACACCTGTGTCACTCAGAAAGTAATTGTTCAAACCTAATTGTGAGTGGTGCACTCATTGTGTTGGGCGAGTGCTGGAGATTTTTTTTTTAGAGTTTTGGACCTTGAAACTAGACTGAGTTTTGACCAGAATTAGTAGCTTTCGGGTGTATAAAGCAGTTTCCTTCTGTACAGCTTCTAAGATTGTTGCACAGTTTTATTTACTCTTTCAGTCACTAATTGAATCAGCTTGCTTTTGATCTCTGCCTATTGCAAAATGCACACTGACATTGCCTGTGAATAAATAGGGTGATGGGCCTCAGTCCTCGTGTACATATAAGGGCTGAAGAGCGGTATCTGTCTCTGTGTTAGAACTACTGTGTGTGTGTCTATTCTGGAGGGGCCTCATCATAATTCCAGTAGCGTGCACAGCCGGTCTGCCTTCAAAGAGCCAAGCGTTTCAGCAGTGTGGGGTTAACATTCACACACACAATAGTGTTATAGGAATAGTGTTCACATATAGCTGTTCTAACATAGACAGCCTAGCACACACCATAGTGTTATAGGAATAGTGTTCACATATAGCTATTGTAACATAGACAGCCTAGCACACACCATAGTGTTATAGGAATAGTGTTCACATATAGCTGTTCTAACATAGACAGCCTAGCACACCATAGTGTTATAGGAATAGTGTTCACATATAGCTATTGTAAGTTGTAACATAGACAGCCTAGCTCACACCATAGTGTTATAGGAATAGTGTTCACATATAGCTATTGTAACATAGACAGCCTAGCACACACCAGTGTTATAGGAATAGTGTTCACATATAGCTATTGTAACATAGACAACGTAGCACACACCATAGTGTTATAGGAAAAATGTTCACATATAGCTATTGTAACATAGACAACGTAGCACACACCATAGTGTTATAGGAATAGTGTTCACATATAGCTGTTCTAACATAGATAGCCTAGCACACCATAGTGTTGTAGGAATAGTGTTCACATATAGCTATTGTAACATATATTATCTGTATTTGTAACACTTTGGTTGTGATATTTCCATCATTTATTTCATTCCTACCTCTCTTTCTCTCTCTCTCTCTCTCTCCACCTCCCCCTCTTCCTCTCTTCCCCCTTCTCTCTTTCCTTCCTGCCTCTTTTCATTCCCCTCTTCCTCCCTCTCTTCCTATGTCTCTTCCTCTCTCTCGTCTTTCCTTCTCTCTTCATCCCTCTCTCTCTTCCTATGTCTCTTCCTCTCTCTCTCTCTTCTTTCCTTCCTCTCTAATTTCCCCTCTCTCTTCCTCCCTCTATCTCTTCCTACCTCCCTTCCTCCCTCTCTTCCTTCTTTCCTTCATCCCTCTCTTTCTCCCTCTCTTCCTTCCTTCCTGCCTTTCTCCCTACCTCTCTTCCTACCTCTTTCCCCTCTCTCCTCCCTTCCCTTCCTGCTTTTCTTCCTACCTACTTCCTCCAACCCTCTACTTCCTTCCTTCTTTCCTTCCTTCCTCCCTTCCTTCTTTCCTCTCTCTCTTCCTCCCTCTCCCCCTCTATCCTTCCTTCCTCTTTATTTTATGACATAATGTGTTTAAATATTGTTGTGCTGGAGTATTTATTGATTGATCCTTTATTGATCCTTTGCAGGAAATTATAGTGTCACCAATCCAGCTTAAAAAACAACAAAGCAACACAGCATACAGAACATAAAACACACACTATTTATCCCAGGATATATAATACCCTATATGAATACAATAGTTAAGTTAAAAACAATAAATTATGCTAAAAAGAAAGTGCATTTACTTTAGTGCATTATAAAATTTGATGGCAGCAGGGATAAAAGACTTCCTACACCTCTCAGTCTTGCACACAGGGTAAAAGCTATCCATTGTATGGTGACAGATGCTGAGGATGACGTTGGTGCACAGATGTGCATGATGTTGATGCGTGTGATCGCGTGTGTCTTCATGGTTTATCAGTATCACAATGATATCTGGGTACCTCACGGACATGTCCTCAGTGGTTGAGTCCTGAGAACTGTAATCCACATTTCAGTGAAAGCAATTAATTGCAGCTGATTAATCAATTATCAAATTAGTAACAACTAATTCAATAATCAAACTATCATTGATTCATTGATCAATCGGTTGCAAATCTGACATGTATAGAATATTTGCTGAAACTTGTGCAAATGATTTGAGAATAAAAAACATGGAGCCTTCATTGTCGTTTTGTCAAATTGATGTACTGTACTTCTGTAATGTACTTCTAGGAGTATTTATTAACTGTACTTCTAGGCGTATTTATTTATCTGATCATTTTTTACTTGTGCTTTGTTCAAGTTCTTTTTTTGGGTGCAAGTGCACCAATCATTTTAATTCTTCATTGAGAGAGATAGTGACAGGATTAAATCGAAAACTGACTGTGTCACTCTTACTCTTTAACCACTCTGCCAATATGCGCCCCCCTTACTTGTACTTTTTCTTGTTCCTTTTTTTTAGTACGCAAGTGTTACTGTGCAAGGGGTGATAGAACAGAGACTAGCGGATGTGCAGCATCTGAAATATTTTTGAGTACATTCCAGAGCCTGTACTTTTTATTTCGACTTGGATATTTGGATCACTACTTTGTACCTTTACTCAAGATGCTTTTTTACAAATGTATTTTACTCCTACTAGAAGCAAAATAAATTCTACGAATTCTTGGTACTTTTGCCATCGCTGCCAATAATGAGGTGATTGTTATATTGTGATTTATTATCATCTCATCATCGTCAGGCCGTCTGATACTAACCAACCCTAAAAACTATAAACTACTAAATGTAGTTAAGTGTTGTAGAGTGGATAGAATGGTCTCTAGACAAGAGACTACCTGTGTGGAAGTCATGTTACCCTGACAGCTGTCAAAGGAAACAACAGCAGCTGCTGGTCAGTCTGACCTGGAAGACGTTTCGTGTCAGAGTACAGCAACTGTTTGGAAAATGACTGTTAACTCTTTAATTGTCATATTTTCAGATGTGTATGTTTGGGAGCCGTTTTTTTTGTTCATTATATTCATTGTGGTGATAATTTGAAAGAGTGTTGACTGCTTAACTGGCATGTCACCTGTTTGCATTTCATCGTCATGCTCAATGCATCATCATGTTCAATTCATTGTGTTCAACTCATTGGCTGTGTCCGAAATCGCCCCCTAACCCCCATATAGGGCACTATATGGGGCGCACGCCATTTTGTAGGGGTGTCCGAATTCTCCATGTGCCCTATATAGGGCACTGAAACTATCCCACAATGCACCGTGAAATGTAGTGAGCATCGGGTGTACCCTAGACGGAGAAATATAACCCATAATGCATTGCGAGACACATTACACTAAGTAAAACGTAGAAGACGACGACGCGCACGCTCCAAAATGAAAATAAATAATTATAAATGTGAGTACAATTGATTTTCTGTGATAAAGTATACATGTATTATAAAAAAATAAATTTATTATTAAAAAATGCATGCCAATGCCGACAGGCAATGACGTCACTATGCGACAGCGGTGACGTAAGTTAACAGTGCCGATTCTAGTGTCCGAAATCTCGTCGCTGAGATTGAGTGGACTATATAGTCAGTGCCCTATCTAGGGGCTAGGGGCTAGGGGTTAGGGAGCGATTTCGGACACAGCCATAGACATCTTGATTAATATTCAGGAAACAATCCGCATGCACCTTTTTGGAAATATGCTGGCTTTTCCCAAATTTGCAGGACAATGCTCGTCACTTCTGTGGTTTGTCTTAAAGGCTGTAACTTACATTCCCTGGTATAATACACATTTCTTGTCTTTTAAACCTTTTAAAATGGGGTTCTTTATCTTCTCTTATTATCGAGTCTTAATACTAGCAAGTGGCGAGCATGTCCGGCCCTGTCTCATCTTATTATTTTTTCCCCGCGTCAGCGCCGTTTTTCCATCTTTATTGGATAGGATTAGTCGGAAACTGGGTTGAAGAGATCGGGGATAGACATTGCAGACAAGTCGACGAGCGTAGTCGAACTCGCGACACTGCAGACGCTGCGGTAGACGCAGCGCCACTAACATGAATGGGGCCGCGTTAGGTGCGGTGTCCATAACCACTCGGCCAACTCGGACCCCTGTCTCACCTTTGTTTGACGGAGAACGCCACCGCAGGCTCATACTGGATTATGTTCTTCCCTGATCTTAGTCCATCCATACGGCTCTTTCCCGCGTGCGTGTACTCACTCTCTCGCACAGCAGCACTTTGTGATGACCCTCCACACCCACGTACGGCACTGTGATTGGATAACACGATTTGATTGACACCTTTTTTACATGTTTTTCGACCCTGGTTTTACCAGACCCACAGATCGTTCTAATAATGTGCGATGCGTGGACAAGATAGGTATGTATTGTCTCAGCTAAAATTTTGGAAGAACGGGGTCCGCGTTGGCCGAGTGTTTATGGACACCTAACGCGACCCCACTCATGTTAGTGGCGCTGCGTCTACCGCAGCGTCCGCAGTGTCGCGAGTTCGACTCCGCTCGTTGACTTGTCTGCAATGTCTACCGCCTGATCTCTTCAACCCAGTTTCCGACTAATCCTATCCAATAAAGATGGGAAACGGCGCTGACGCCGGAAAAAATAACTTAAAAAAAATAAAAGATGTTGGAAAAACGCGTTTCAATATGAATTTTCCGTGACGCTTTCCTTGAAATAGATGACACCACGGGTGAAAATTCACGCGTTCCGACTGTGTGAATCATCTTGTTGCTTCTTTCCAATTTTGTTTAGAAGCTTTCGACGAGTCTGAGAAAAGCGGCAGCTGCTGTACAGATGTTGGTTATTGGACGTATCAAAGTGAGCCAACATTGTAAACTGACACAAGAGTGTTTTCCAAAATGGCCTCATGGTCAATTGTCACCCCCAGGACGGCTGTTCATGCAACATCGACGACGATGTTGCTGCCATTTGGAGTCCTTCCAATGTCTAGGAACCAGTTCTAGTCAGATACAGAGCAGTGTTGGACCCAAGTAAATACAAGACCAAGTGAACTAGGCTGGGAAAAATACATATGAAAATGAATCCAAAGAAAGCAATGGTGATCAGCAAACAAGAAGAGTCTACAATAAGGCTTAAGGTCGATCAAGTTTATAGCGAGCAAGTACCACATTTTATTACCTTGAACAGAAATTCAAGATGGACAAGGTGAAGAGGAAATCAAGGAGAATTGGCATTTGGAGGCGTGGCTCTGCAAGTCACACAGTGTGAAGAGGCACTAGGAACATTTAAGATGCTCTAACTCAGAGACTATCAACAGCCTCCCCAGGCACACATACCTGGGGAGGATTTTGCTGGTGCATCGTACAAGTGCACAAGCAATCCTCGAGAGCAGTCCAATCACGGTGTGCTCATTGCGATTGCGAAGAGCAGTGGTCCTAATTTAATATATGGGACACGGGACAGCAGGTGCAAGCAATCACACACCTGTTTCTATGACGGCGGTGGTAACAGTGCGCCAATTCCTCTTGGATATAGGTCTGGGCCCCTGGTGTGTATGTGGCGGCAATGCATTTTTTTATCATAAGCCAGTAGATGGAGCCATAAATCTGCATCTTGGTTTTTACGCATGTCTGCAACCTCATCATGTGACCCTGCTGCCAAAATGGGATTTGCACATGGTGCTGGAATTGACAAAACATCTAAACATGTACTTTCTGTGACAACTCTATACCCTGAAGTCCAGATGGGACAAACTGCTTGAGGGATGGCGCCCTCTGTGTACAGATAGTTCAGTGGCAGTTCCGGTGAAATCTCAGACTTAAGATTAAGATTAACATACTTTATTTCGTCACACATACATACATGTACAGCGAAATTCATCCTCCGCATTTAACCCATCTGAGTTGGTGATGGGGGTGTGGAGGTTGTGGGGGAGTAACGAAGGAGGAGGTCAGAGAGCTATGAGGGGCCGAGGTTGTGCAGGGCTTGATAGGTGGTGAGGAGGATCTTGAATTGAATACGCTAAGTTGGCGGAGGATTGGGTGTAATGTGTTGTCTGGATCTGGTACTGGTGAGTAGTCTGGCAGCAGACTTTCAAATCATGGTCCCGACAATCTTGATGATCAAACGTTTAAGTTGTTGTAACATGTGCAAAAAAGTTTCTATTCTTTTAAACATGACAAACGCTGAAGAACAGGGTTTGCCGAGGCCCAGAAATGTTGGATGGTTGGATTCACGTAAACTGTTTCAAAGTGTGGCCGCTCCCCACCCTGCCACACTCCACGCTGCTCGAAGGGCCCACTTGTGTCTGTTCTTTGTCCGAGAGTGCAGCCGTTTCAGACACACACACACACACACACACACACACCTCATCCCTTTCAACCTCCCCACGGACCAAGCACGGGTGAGTCACTGAGTCAGCAGCTGGTCGATGTCACTCTTGCCCCGCTTCCCTCTCCCCACCTCCCTACACCCGGGATTCCAAACGGGTCTCCGCCCACCTTCTGGGAAGCCCTGGCCCGCCGCTGAGTTGCGGCTGGCGTGACGTCACGCTTCCTTTATGTCCATCTACGGGCTGGGGAGAAGTCTGGGCAAGCCGCCACCTTATCTGTGACAAGAGGCCGTTTGAGAGATGGCTCCCGGGCCTTGTGTGGGCTCCGGCGTTTTTGCGTTTCTGCCAGCTCTGGAAAGAATGAGCAATGCTGGAAGGTCGGTAGTAGAGTCCACAGAACACAATTCTGCCATCCCAGAATTTGTCACAAAATAAGAATGTTCCCACAAGGTCCCATTGTGCTCAGAGCATGACGACCATTGTCTCCAGTCGTAACTCATTCTGCGACAACCATTTTAACACGAAAGAAAAGATTGCAGTGAAGATTAAAAGTTCACCCGATGAGAACTTTTAATGTAACAATTTTACTGACTGTAATAACACCGACCAAACTTGTCACGTGTAAATAACCAGTAAGTACAAAACGACATGATAGCTTCAGAATAATTACAGTGTAAATAAGCAGTTACTACAAATGTAACGACATGATAACTTCACAACAGTTACTGTGTAAATAAACAGTAATGACAAAATATTTACTATGTACTTACATGAAGTTTATGTGTATTGACACAATTGTAACTACACTGTACTTACTCAGTAATCTATATTGTTGTTACCATGTAATGACTTGGTAACAACGTGTATTTACTAAGTAATTACTATATTTTTTACATGATAATTACTATGTTATGTATGTTACTTGGTAATTAGTGTGTGGGAAACTTGTACGTAGCTTGGAGTGTATGGCTTGAGAGAAAACAGAGTTGGACGTAGCTTGGTTAATACGGCGGACGTTCCTAGACCAGAGGCTTGAAGAGCAAAAGAAACGTGGCTCGAATCCTAATAATAAAACATTAACATGTACATGAGTATACAAAGGTTTGGACAGCCTATAGCGGATAGCTTGGAGTGGCTAGGTAGATGTGTAGTGTAGCGTGGAGTGGATGTGTATAGCATGGAGTGAATTGCTAGGTGGCCAATTAGGACTGGATAGCTACGAGTAGATAGCTAAACGGTTAGCGCCGGAACTAAGCCACACTAAACCCGCACTGAATTGACAATGCATCTGTGAACCTGTATCCAGTCCAGAGTTGGATAGTAATGGACTACATGTAATTGGTCCACACATCGGTCCTATACATTCATAAAAAAAACATTTGCAGTAACACAATCTCATGCATAAATCTCTAAGAATAAAACCATTCATACACATACACACATACTCACACAATGCAGTATACAACACCAAAAATAAAATGATTCAATTTTGCAATTTTAGGATTATTTAGCTTTTTTTTTAATGTTTATGTTTCTTTGTAATGGAAAAAATGGGGACATGCCCAATTAACTCATTCAGTGCCAAAGATGTTTCAGTGATACCCACCTCTGTTCTGGAGGCTATAACTGAAGAATGGAAACGGGTAGAAACAAGTTGGTTAGCAAGTGAAGTTTCCTTTGCCATGTGATTTGTTGAACTGGCACTGGGACAAATTTGCTGGCACTGGATGAGTTAAGTAAATAAATAAAGTTGATCACAAAAAAAAGTAATCCTACCAGTACACCACATGTTTTGTTATGGAAAGAGTTTTGCCCCCTCCAGCTCGTAAATCTATGGATTTCACTGGAAATTGCCCATAACAGTCAGACTGGCACTGTACACAGCGCTGGCAGAACAAAGAACGTGTTGCTGGATTAGACTCAGACAAATAGGAGGGAAAATCCTCTTTATTCAGCCCTGTTGTTTATGGAAGTGGATTCCATTATTTAATGTTGAAACCGCACTGTTTAGTTTTCCCATTCCACCAGGCAGACAGAGTCCCCTCTGTCTGCCTGGTGGAAGAGGAAGATGCCTGCGACACCCTTGAAGATATTTAAAGAAAGAAAGTACTCTGCACCACAGTAGCTCAGTCCGTTAAGAGAGTGCACTACAAAGCACATAAACACGGAGAGTCGTGAGTTTCTTCGCCTTCACCAACAGTTTTTCTGCATGTCTTTCCTATTCCCTATTCCCTATTCTCCCCTTTCTAGCTAATGCTGAATAAAGCTGAAAGTGCTCTGAATAGGCCTAAAAAAACGATAGAAAATACCATAGACTGTATATAAAGTGACGTCATCCCATTGTGGAATAATCTACTGGAGGCCCTCAGGTGCTATATAAATAAACAAAGTTTGAGTTTATAAGAAAAAAATCAAATACTGTAAAAATAATTTGGTGTAATTGTATAAAAAAAAACTTTATTTGATTTTGTCAATTAAAATAAATTTTTAATTTAATACATTTTTAATTTCTAAAACTATTTTGAGGAAAGACAACCCTATAGCAAACAGTTGCTCCTCTGAAGTGGGGTAGGGTTAGTGTGACCCTGAAACATCATTAGTCAATTATTATTATTACCATAATCAATATTTTATTATGGTACTTTCTCTTTCTGTTCTTTTCTATATTTTAACTGCGGTCCAAAAGGCTGCTCTGGTTATGTCATGCTATTCTCCCGCTTCGTGAGTGGCTAATATTCATCCAATCAGCGAGCAACAGCAGAAAGCACGCGTAGTTGTTGACAAATTTATCTCGGGTGTTAAACACCGGTTTGAATACTACTGCGACCAATCAACCCGTGCCACCCGCGGTAAACAACAACCCGCGCCCCACCCAGGAACCAACCCGCGACAAAATGCACCCTTAATTGAATACACCCTTAGTTGCTTGTTAACACAGACACAGGAGTGAAGACAGCAGCTAAACTTCAGTCACATAACAACTGAAATAACGGATTTCAATAGGAAAAAGTGTTTAGTTACTTCTATCTTCAGCTCCCTTTGGGTCCATCATGCTAAGCTATGCTAACAAAGTACCGCTGCTTGGAAGCAAGATAGGTATGTATCGACTCAGCTACAATCAAGATAACAACTATCATACCGGATTTGAAGGACAATTTGGAAGTGACCAGAGCTCCGAAACGGTTCAAAAGAACAAAAACGAGAACTTCTGTTCCAGAACTTCAACTGCTCTAGAGCAGAAACGGAACATTATGAAATCCACAAAACCGGTTAAAAACGTGTTTTTTTGTTCTCTATATATTTTAACATATCCTATAGTCTCCCAGACAATTTCCATCCACTTTCACTGTCAGTCATCGAGCCCTATGCATCTGGGGCTCCAGCTTGTGGACAGACGAGGAAGTGAATGTGATGGCGTTAATACAGTTGCACTGAAGTTTGAAATTCCACCAAATATATTCTGTATAAATTATATCTAAACTTAACATTGCACAATGTAAGGAACTTTAAGAACAAATAAAATGTTTGCGTTCCGAACTGGTTCAGGACCGATATTTTGGTGGCGGAAGAGTTCCAAGAACGAAAACGTTAACCATAGACCTGCCTGAACCGCGTTTTAAAAATAAATTTGTTTTCAAGCCATGGAAGTGACAAGCCATGCAGGCAAGAAAGTTGTGTATTGGCTCGGCTAAGAACCGGGAAGAACATATTTCACAATTTTCAGCGGCGTTATTGCTCACGGAGGAAAGAAACCGTTTTTTTTTTTTATTATTATGGTGATCCTAGTAGGCAAGACCCTGTAGTGTCTGCCAGAGGGGGAAGGGTTGAAGAGATGATGGATAGGGCTTAACTGGGACCTGATTATTGTCTCACGAGATTGAGAATGTTCAGCCAAGAGCAAACATTTATTTTCTCGTTCCCATCCTGTTTAGAAAGCAAGGTCTTACTTGTTTGAGTCTCTTTAAGCCTCGGCAAACATACCTTGCAGTAATACACTAAACTGTTTTGGTGATGCACTGTCTTCAATGGCGCAGCACTTGCAGCCCCAAAGCTGAACATTCTAATTGAGAACTAGAAACTCAGAGAGTGCAAACACTCTTATGTTACTTATAGACTAAATCAAATCAAATCAAACTTTATTTGTATAGCACTTTTCATGCATGCTTTACAACAACATAACAAAGCAAAACAACGAGAATGAATGACACTTGACCCCACTCTTCCAAACCCATTAAAACAACCATATCCACATACGAATACAAGAGCACACACACACACACACACACACACAGGCAATGGACTTGTCATTAAAATGATAGACATGGCTTGGCACCGAGGATATACAGCAAGAGGAAACGCTGGAGTACCAATGACAAAAATATTTTAGTATAGGAAAATAAATGAATCAATAAAGAACTAAAAACAATATAAATATTTACCGGTATAGTAATATAATTATAGTAGCGGTAATAATAAATAAATAAATACATACATAATACTAAAGCACTGTTAAGATGACAGCAAAGACTAGTAAATAAATAGTTAATATAATAAATAGATATGTGGCGACTAAGTGCGTGTGCTACAGAAATGCACCAAAATCACTTGTCACCAGTGGTACGCAAGCACACTGTTGGTGGTGCGTGGGATTATAGTCATAAAAATAAATATTCTCGCGACCTGCCAGAGGTTTCACGCAAACCCAGATCTCCAGCTTGGCAGACCGTAGGGCTAACCACTATACTCTCTGAACTGAGTTAGTACCACATAGTAGAGTGGAGGCAACTGCTGCGTGTTGATGGAGGTGATCTGAATTTGCAAGCTCATAACAGGTGTCAAACTATTACTGTTACTTATAGGATACAAAAATTGACCAAAATGTGATCACTTGTTTCGTTTGTCATTCCCAACAACTGTGCAAAATTTTATCCAGGTCCATGCATAACTTTTTCAGTTATCATGCTAACAGACAAACCAACACGACCGAAAACATAACCTGCTTGGCGCAGGTAATTATTGTTTCTACCGTTACGGTAAGGACATAGTGCAAAGAGCAAAGAAACCAAAGAATCTATCAAAAAGTTCGACATCATTTTGTTAGGAGCAAGGCATTCTTAG
>OMKY01069192.1:13939-30003 GCA_900302395.1 Bregmaceros cantori | reverse complement strand
TACAAGCACACACCTTGACAAGCTGGTGTCCATTTGAGATCATGTCCACATTCATTTGGATTCAGAGATGTGACCAAGTCCCTCTTTCAAGTCTCAAGTCTCAAGTCCTTCTTGGGCAAGTCAAGTCCCAAGTCAACTCCAAGTCAAGTCATCATTAACATGCAGTAATTTTAGCTCCAGAATCTGATTTTAATAAAGTAGCAAAAAAATCTAAATTCTATTGTGAAATCACAACTATGCTTGCTTTTTGTGTATATATATAACAATAATGCTAATATAAATTATAATGTGTGTGTGTATATACAGCTAGGAATATAGCTTTGGTATGATGTTGACTTCTTTTTTCAATTAAGCCATCTGTTACATGAGCAACCTCCTGTATGTCATTTCACGAGTCTCTGGTTAAAAGACTGTGGGCAGGGGGTGCTTGAAGTTTTCCAATATGAGGATCATTTTAATTTATTTATGTTTTATTTGGTCATTGTTATTTAATTCTGGTCATTGTTAATTCTGCCATGGTTATGCTACTTACATTTCAAAATAATACTTGTATTTTTTACTAAAATAAATACTTGATACTTGACTCTTCTCTCTCTCTGTGTCTCTCTTACACATAGACAGATACAATCACCAACACATGGGGCCGTTTTGTCTATTGGACAGTATTTATTTCCATTATGTCTGTAAATAGATCGATATCGAATCGGATCGAATCGGATTGTGACCTTGTGAATCGAAATCGGATCGATCTAGGGAATTCGGATCGATTCCCAGCCCTAGTTCCCACGGGGTCGGGGAAAAAAAAGTATTGAATTCACATTCTAAAGGTTTAGGCCATATACAGTCTGGTTTAGGCCTTAAACGTCTCAAATGTCATTTACTCAAGTCATTAAAAAATATATTTGCTTGTTAAAGAGGTGTTTCTGTTGCTTTGTTCTCTAAAGTCTGCGTGCGGGTGCGACGATTAGTCGATTAATCGACAATTAATCGGTTATGACATTAATCGACAACTAATGCAATAATCGTTAATCGCCAAGGAATCAAATTATTATCGGCGGCAGTTTTTTGCTGACATCACCACCTACTGGTCTACACAAATTTGATATTACTTAATTTCTGAAAATTAAAAATATGATTAATAATTACTCAACGTTATTGAAAACATCACTATAAAACATCTAAAAACATCAAAATAGTAGCATAGAAATTAATTGTAATGACTTAGTGACTAAATTGTTGTACATTTGTTGGCTAACTTGAACCAAAATTCACTACATTCAAGTCGCGATTCATTTCTGGGAATATTTTGGGGATTTTCTAAGGAAAAATATTCAACCGATTTAGTTGATTAATCGTTTCAATAATCGGCAACTAATCGATTATTGAAATAATCGTTAGTTGCAGCCCTACTTGAAACACCTTCTGCCAAGTGTTGTTTGTTAAGAATCGATAGTGTGGACAGTGTGTGTTTGTGAAATGTGTAAATGTAATTTCCGGAAGAATTTGTAGAAAATGTAACTGGCAATTTCTGCAAAGACCAGGGGTTTTTAATCCATGCCAGAAGTAGGGCTGTGTGAAAAATGTATTTTGAAATGTGATTATTTGGTTATACGATTTTTAAAAATGTGTTAGGAAATCAGATTTTAACGTTTTCTAGAATGATGGCGGGCACATCAATGTGGTAGTGACTGATTTGGTGCGGCCACATAATAAATATTTGGATGTATTTTAGATGTATAATTTCATGAAATGTATTACATTTTGAAATAAAAGTATGTTAATCACATGCCCAATTTATTTCCAAAGGGTGGACAGTTTGCAAAATTTGGAAAAAAAAAAATCAAATTTACTTGATCAATTTCTTAATTTTGATGCGTTTTTCTTTCTTACTGTGGCGCGAAATTGTACAGCACTAGTCCAAAGTGGTATTCCAAATTCACAAACCAAATAATTGTTATTCTGCTTAATTGTGATTTGTGTGCAGTTCCACACCACCGACATGAAGTACCCGGGTCTGCCAGGTTTTGAAGAACTGGGCGTGACTCCGGACTCTGTTGAGCAGCGGGCCATTGAGATTCTGAGACGTCATCGCCGCTACCGCTACCTTGAGGCGGACCTTGATGAAGCCAAGCCGGCCAAGACAATTGCTTGTTAATTTTAATTATGACGTAATCACTTATTCTAGTGACTGTAAATAAATGTCCACAAATGATCCTCCATTGTTGAGTGTTTCTCACTCTTAAAATACTTGCCACAATCGTGTGTGCCTGACGGTATAGGGATCAGTGGTTAAAAAGTACTTCTTTAAAAATAAAGAGCCACACCATAATTGTTTTGAACTACTTACAAAAAAACTGATTGTTAAAATACAACTCCTCAATCAGGTCAATCAACTGATGAGTGACACCTGCAAAAGCCCAGTAGTAATTTGACTTGTTTTACTGTCATACAAAAGTAAAGGCATATTTTTGGGTGGTGGGGCGGAATTGTAGTGTTTCTGATAACTTTCATTGGCCTGTATTGACTATTTGGTGGACAAATGGACTGCATATAAAGAAGATCTCTCGTCTACTGTCTCGGAAAATAAGATATTTGCTGAAAGTATGTTCTTGTAGGAATTCTGTAGAAGTCCTTGCCATGGAGGAGGGCATTTCTAGTCAGTAAAAGTGCTGCCATGTTTTCGTTCTACCCGTGTGCTGCAGACACGATCTGATTTGTGATGCTGTGGGGGGGGGGGGCTTTAGTTTTGTTCTCCTCGTGTACCCTGCTATGAATGCCTGAAGACTAATATGTAATTTATGATGTATACGTGTAACACTGTAAAACGTACTTAAAAATATTACGTGTCCCATGCTTTGTTGCTCGACACTTGCATCACTGTTTTTGGCCATGTTTTTCTGTATGGACGTAGCTCTTTGGTCAAATTGGTCACCTCATTTGCAGTACACGGGAGAACCAAAATGTGTTTTTACTTTCTAGAACTGAATTGCCCATCTCTGAAAACTGATTTAGATCACATCACAATGCAAGTAACTGATAACATCTGACATGTGTCTATTGTGAACTTTAAAGGGTTACTGATATTTTTCAACCAGGTCACCTGCCTAATTTCTCCTGGTTATTAAGAAAATGGGGACCAGAGTGAGGGATCTGCCTAATAACATGCATAAAGGCATATTTCATTGCTTTCATTAGGGGCATATAGTTCTCAAGTTTCTTTCACACACACTTTTCTAGATGATAGAAAGCACATTGGTGGCTTGCCCAAAGCCTAATGTATTGCGTTCAATGTTTTTCAAAACATTCCATGATTAAGTAACATTGATTCTGTTTGAGGAATATATAACGTGCGCTATTCCTGTAATTTGCAACTTTGTCCCCATCTGTCCATAACGCCAGTTTGAAACCTAGTTATCCTTGGCTTTATAGACCCACCTACCAAATTTGGTGTAAATCAGATTAACAGATTTTGCGTAGCCAGTGACACAGACAGACAAATGAGTTTCATCACGCAGTTGTGTCTGCCTATAGATTAAGAGAGTGGTAACCTGCCGCACGGCTGCTGGCCAAGGTTAATGCACGATAAACACAGCAAATTATTTGTAGTGGCAACAGAAAAGCAGGATAGGACAAAAACACCTGGGCAGGTGTTTTGTCCTCATCTGTAATGGAGCGCTTGGACCAGTAGGTGGTGTCTTGTGGAAACGCTCCATCACTGGACACCATGAATCATCACGTAGGAGAACCAGGCCAATATTGACATTGCCGCTCCTCACCGCACACCCAGCCCGAACCTCCGCCTTTGTCAGCGGGAGAGAGTGAGCGCGAGATAACAGACTCGGCACAGCACCCTACTTCCCGCCCCCCCGGATCGAGCCACACCAAGCGGCTGGTAGAATATCAAACATCCGCTGGAACTTTGCTGGAACATTAGGCAGCTATGACCGACAACGGGCTGCTCGTCACGGAAGAGGACCCGGCTGCCGCGTTCCTCGCCCAGCAGGAGAGCGAGATCGCGGGCATCGAAAACGAGCATGACGAGGGAGGCTTCGTGGCGCTCGACGGGCCCAGCGGTGACGACGACGACTCTCCGCCGCCGGCCGCAGCGTCACAGCCGGAGCCGGTCTATGGTGCGTAGCTAGCGTGCTAAGCTAACGGCTAGCCCGAAGCTAACCAACGCGAAGTTTGATCTAACGCAGTAACGTTGGACGCTTTCTTTTGTATATGTGATTTAATTCCAGGAACACCCACGCTACATTCTAGAAATCTATGTTTTAGAAATACTTAAAAATGTCTGCATATATCTATATTATTATTGTTATTATTATTATTATTATTATTCAAATACGGTGCACCTGCAAGTCGATGACGATCCCCTCACACAAATCATTTGGCTGAATGATAAAAGGCTTAATTGTATTGCAATTTTCTCTAAGGAAACAATAACAATAAACGCAATAGTTAGGATCTTGGCTTAGCTGGGCCTACATATTTACCATGTAAAGTATGAACACAATACAACTTGCCAAAACAGAAATTCAAGAAAACTACAATACTGACAATATTGTAATGGGAGGGTGCCCCCTCGTGGAGGAGCTGGGGGAATGCACCTGAGTGCAGGTCGACAATAGGCTAAGCTCAGCCTGTTGTCGACCTGCGTTCAGGTGCATTCTCCCAGCTTCTCTGCGAGGGGGCACCCTCCCATTACAGTGGTGTCCGAAGTGGGATACGAGCAGCACGCAGAAGGGCTGCGGGGCCGCTCGGCAATGGAGAAGGTCACTCGTGGAGTGGAGCCGGCTTCTGAGGGCGAAGCCATGTGGGGATGGGGGCAGTGTAGTGACCGGCGCAGGGCGTTGTGGGCCTGCACCATTAGTCACTTGGCGGTTGCAGACACGGTCCTATAAATGAAACCTGAATAAAGCTTGGCTTGGCAGCTTTGCATTCCCCCAGCTCCTCCACGAGGGGGCATCCTCCCATTACAATATTTTAATGAGACCCACAAGTATTACTTAATTGTCTCCATTTCAGAATCTACTGTAACTGTACCGAAGGCATCATGAAACATCTACGATAAGCGAACCGATGAGAAATGCTCATGAATGAATTAAAATATTAATTTCTACAATTACATAGCGTTTATTATTTTGCTTGGCTGAATTATAACATGAACGTTAACATAAAATGTGCGCTGCCTTCACCAATGCTGAACATCTTGCATCTGGCCCAGAGAGATAAGACAATGCCTCCATGAGCATCAAGGTCATTTTGTCTGTATGTAAAAGACAAGGACGAAGACCTACTGCTCGGCATGGCTAGTACATGATACACGCAGCATAGTACAGTATTTGTGATAACAATAACAGAATGCAACAAAAACACCTGCACAGGTGTTTTGGGTGTATCTTTGAAAAGAGATGCAGTCATTGAATTCAGTTATTATGTTTGCTAATACAGTCTTGTCATTCTTTTTCAAATAAGACCCACAATTAATGTTATTTGTTTCTTACAATTTCAAGATTTGAAGTACAGGAGACATTACATAGACTTAAGTGACAGCAATGAGATATGGGCATGTCTGAATTTTTCAAGATGATTGATAAACTTGAGATTAGAGGTGCAACGAACAGTCGATTAAATCAATGACTAATTGATGAAATGAATCCAACTAATGCAATAATCAATGAATCGCCAAGGAGTCAAATCATTGTTATTGTCAACTATCATTGTTAACTGACACCACCATCACCTATTTGTCTACACTCAATTTATAATTTCTGCAAATCCAAAATATGGTTAATATTCAACATTATTGATAAAACAGCATGAATATGAAGAAAACCAACACAATATTAGCATATAAATGGATTAAAAATTAGTTTGTGTTCAAATAATTAACGTAACTTGTAGTACATTTGTTTGCTAGCATGAACCAAAATTCACTACACTACACAAGTTCAAGTTGACAAGATTGTTAATGTTGACAACTTCTGTTTCTCTGTGAATATTTGGGAATTTGCGGTTCAGGCAGGTCTATTTTTAACATTTTTGTTCTCGGAACCGTTCCACCACCAGAATATTGGTCCTGAACCGGTTCGGGACACAAACATTTCTTAAAGTTCCTTATATTGTGCAATGTTACGTTTTAGATATCATTTTTATACAAAATATTTTTGGTGGACTTTCAAACTTCAGAGTAACTGTATTAACGGCATTACATTCGCCTCCTTGTCTGTCCACAAGATGGAGCCCCAGATGCATGGGGCTTGATAACTGACAGTGGGATAGTCTCCCAGACATAGGATGTTAAAATACATAGAGAACGGGGAAAAAAAACGTTTGTGGATTTCATAATGTTCCGTTTCTGTTCCGGAACATTTGAAGAAATGTTTTTTCGTGTCCGTTTCTGCTCCTCGTGAAATTCTGTAAAATTCCGCTCGTTTTCGGTTTTCGTTCCTTGAACCGGTTCGGAGCCCTGCCAGAGAGATAATGTAATAGTTCCATGGGTGTGTTTTCAAAACCACCAAACTTTGGAAAGCAGGCCTTTCAGCCTTGGACACGTTTGGAGCACTCGGGGAAACGTCAGTAGTGAATGAGGAATGAATGTGCACTACAGATCACTAGCGTTGGCTAAACTGGTGCAGCAGGATTTTTGTTGTTACTGTCCTACACTTGGTTGGTTCTGGGTATGGCTGTTAAACGGGTGTTGCTGCATTGAGCTCCCCATACGCGCACAAGACGCACTGAGCCTGTTAGTTGACAAACGTGTTAGTTTCTGCGGTGAAACTGAGTTGAGTTGTAATTGAAACTTGTTTGTTTTCCTCTTGACAGACTTCGACAGTGGACCGGCGATGGTGAACGGCGACATGTTTGAGGCAAGTTATGCACCGTCTTGTCTGTAATACATGTTGTCCACTTGTCAATCACTTTTCAACGCTTTCGAGCCATATGTTTTTTTTTTTCTTATTGTTTTTGTGGTGGTTTATTTTTATCATATCGTGTGGGTGTGATTATGGTACTGGGGTTACACTACGATATGGTATGTGATCTGTACAATGTCACGCTTTATCCACTGATAATTGATTCAAACACAAGTCCCTGTTAGTAATTATATCAATCTGATGAAAATTACTTCACAGCTAAATAAAGCACACAAAGACTTCACTACATTCTTGTAGTGGAGCTCAAATTGTTGGTTTGAGCTCCAAATATATTCTCAGCAGCTTGTTGAGATCATGTGGCAATGATGTGTATAAACAAGGAACATTTTCTCCTATGATATCAAATCAATATGTTAAGTTATTGCATATCATATATGCAAATATTGTATTGTGAGATATATACATGATGTATTTTTCTTGTCTTCTGTGTCTTTTATAGTGCATATCCTTTGACAATTCCAAGTATGACAGCTGTCATACTTGGAATTCCTCTGTTTTGAGCAAGTGAAGATAAATGGCACTCTACATATGTATTCTGTTAAAACACCCTTCATATCTTGGGGAGTACTTTTCCATTTCGTACTGCAGATGCATCTCGGCTATTTTTAGATTTTGACGTTAAAAAATCAATGCATCCAAGTGCTTCTAATGGTTCGTCAACAATGAACGCTTCGCAACAACAATCTAAGGATATAGACTGCACTGACTGCACTAGACTACTGCGCTGGTCAAAATTATATTGTAGAGCCATGCTGGCTGTGATGTCATATCAGAATCAGAATCAAGTTTATTGCCATGGTCAATAATCGGTAAACTGTTCCAGAGACATAGGATAAAGGAGCAAGAAAAACATGAGAAATATAAGGTGCAATAATATCAACAGTTATTAAATACAGTAGTGCGGCAATATTGTTAAGAGACCAAAAACAGGGTTATTTAAGGGGCAGTCAGTGGGTAGATGAGGGAAGGTGGTGGGCCTTCTGCCGGATGGGAGCAACATGAAAAGGTGGTGACCAGGGTGGGATGTAGGGATGCAACGATTAGTCGATTAATCGCTGACTAATCGATTATGAAATTAATCGACAGCTAATGTAATAATCGATAATCGGCAAAGAGTTGAATCATTGTTATTGTCGGCAGTATTGATATCATTTCCGAAAATATTAAACATTAAACTGACATAATTGATTAAAAAAAACCATGAATATGAAGAAAACTATAAAAATATTATGTATACATTACAGATTAATTTCTCGTAATTGTAGCTCGCAGTGAGAATTTGCAATGTTTTTAAAATACATTTTTTTTTCCAACCGATTAGTCGACTAACCGGTTCAATAATCGGCAACTAATCGACTATTAAAATAATCGTTAGTTGTAGCCCTAGTGGGAAGGATCGGCAGCTATTCGTCCCATTGTGTTTGTGTGTCCTTGAGGAGTATAGAGTCAATGAAGGGGAGGAGGAGCCAATCAGTTTCTCTGCATAGTGGACAAGCTGCTGCAGCCTCTGTTTGTCCCTGGTTGTGGCAGCAGCAAACCACACAGCGATGGAGGCGTATACATGGTACCAGTCAGTGGTAGTGACTGTGATAGTGTGATGTCATAAAGGATCTACCGCGAGCTGGCTGTGGCCAACACGAAACCATTAGGTCCCCGACATTGCACGTTTCGGGGATATGGTATTGTGTATGCTGTGCCTGAGCCCACTGACAGTAACGTATGTGCTGTATCTGCAGGAGAATGGCCCCACTGATGGCTATGCAGCTATCTCGCAGGTGGATCAGCTGAGGCAGGAGCCAGAGAGTCTACGGAGGTGGAGAGAGGAGCAGAAGGAGCGCCTTGAGCAGCTCGGTAAAAATAAGTCGAAAAGTGCTGGCTCTTTGGCATAGTCGATAAGACACCCGCACCCAGCACACCTATGGTGCCTTAGATCACCGGCACGGGCAGCGGCGCGAGTTCTTCCCTCGCCGAAATTTCTGCAATGTCCCCCCCCCCCCCCCTTTCTCTCTCGTCCTAAACAATCCGGTCCTAAACTAATGGAAAATGTTGCCCATGACGAAAAATTAAAAACATAATGAGTGATAAAATATTTTTTATCGTGATGCATTTTGTTAAAAAAAAAATCCAGAATTAAATCCAAAATTAAGGGTTCAAGAGAGAAAAATCTGGAATTTTTCATTTGGGGGTTTTAGTTCAAATTCCAAAAACGAAGATCTGCTTTTGATTACATGCCAAAACTGTTGAAACACAATAAGGGGGTTCTTGAACCACATCATGCGTTGGATGACAGGTGACAGAGCAATAAAACAACCAATAATGGTGTTACTAGCTGTACTACACATTGTAATAATTATCTCCTGGGTCAGATTGTGCGTCCAAGCTCGCTGAAGCAGAGTGGAAGGAGAAGGCCAAGAAGGAACTGGAGGAGTGGCATGTCCATCAGAAGGAGCAGATGGAGAAGAACAAGGCTAATAACCGGTCAGTTAGCCTTATGGTTTATTATGTTAGCTTGTTTGGATAGAAACATGTTAGTTATGTTGTTAAGATCCATAGCTGTCTGGTAAAATGTACTGAGAGTAAACATTGCATGGCCTCACTCTGCCAGGTAGTTATTGTATACATGTGGCAGAGGAGAACGGGTAAGGTGGTCTCTGATGTTTGGAGAATTATCCAATGTGTATCCGGTAAACTGTGACAGTTACAGGAAATGTGATAAGGTTAATACCTCACGTTAGCCTTAACATTAGCTAGCCACTTAATGCATTAGCTGGTGTAGTGGTTTGAAGCATTGCTACCTCACAGCATGAAGATCCTGGGTTCGTATTCCAGCCCGAACTTTATATGTTCCCGTGTCTGTGTGGGTTTCCTCCACCACGAGAAAACATTCTAGTAAACCTGCTCTAGTCAATATGTATAATGTAGTTATAATGTAGTTATTTAGTCACAGTAATATGACTAAATAACATACCTTTTAGCTTGTTTGTTTGCTAAAGAATAGTGTGTCGGTTAGCAACTCTGCTTACTATGTTGCCTTCCCAATTAGCTTTAAACTTTGCTTGCCTTATGTACTGCTTACTGTTTCCACCTTAATTGCTTCTCTTTGCCAAACAGTCTTTGCTCCTGTCCTTGTTATGTCCATCTAAAATCTTTCTTCCTGTCTAAAAAGTGTCTTCTCTCTGCTCCTCTTCTTGCTGCGTGTCTGCATTGCCAGGATCGCTGACAAGGCGTTCTACAAACAGCCCAACGCTGACGTGATAGGCTTCGTGTAGGTCTAGCGTTCTAATGATATGCTACAGCACGAGGGCGCCCCGTGCTGTAGCGTTAACGGTCGTCATCCACTGAACTATGGCTTATGGCAAAAAAGGAAATTTGTAAATTTAGGCTTATCGCTTCTATAATTATCACCTGTTGTTGGAAATGGAATATAATTAATTACAATTATTTTCTCTCTCTCTCTCTCTCTCTCTCTCTCTCTCTCTCTCTCTCTCTCTATATATATATACTCTTGACTTCAGTTAATTACTGATTCTATCTAAATGCTAACCATTAATATCTAACACAACAGTGACTGTATACATGTATTATGTCAAATTAAATGCAATCCATTTAGAAGACAGTCAGATTTAAAAAAAAAAAACCCTCTTCAACAACAACCACTTTATTTTGGCATGTTTTTCATATACCTGGATGTCCACTGCATCACTGGCATGCATTTCATACACAAGAATGTGTCTACTATAGCGCTGCAGCCGATTAATCGATTATTGAAATAATCGCCAACTAATTTGATCATCAAGTAATCAGCAGCGATAAATTGTTTCCTTGTTTGTCACGTTCTCCGCTCAAGCATGTTGAATATATGCTGTTCCTAATGCCAGCCTCCATCTCCATCTGTCATGGTCCTGCCCATTCTCTTGCAATCTGAATAATGCTGAGCCCCCTAGCAACAAATACAATAAAAATAATAAGTAAGCTAGGGTGAAAAACCATTTTAAACCCTAACTTGGCTAAAAAACAAAGAAAAAACGGAAATGTACTGGAGATGGCAAAACGGCAAGAAAATGTAAACATTTTTAATAGTAATGCGTTCCGGTTTTAAAGAGAACATGAACAGATTGATCGTCAGTAAAAATAGCTGACTAATCGATCTAAATTATCGTTGGTTGCGGCCCTAGTCTACTAGATAAGCCACCTTTTTATTGTATAGTATAGCATTTTTTACACTGATTAGGACCTATGCCTCTTACACCTTCATGTCTTATATTACTGGCATGCATTTCATACACCTGGATGTCCACTACATTACTGGCATGCATTTCATACACCTTTTATTTCTACTACATTCATAACATCCATTTCATTTCATCTTGAAGGAAAACGCCACCAAAAAATATTGACGGGCGATGCGGTGGTGGAGTGGTTAAAGGCGCTGCACCATCAACAGCGCACGAAACAACGAGCGGAGACGAGATGGGCATGTGTGGACTCGGCTAATGTCCGCGAAAAATAATTACATTATATAATTTCAGTGGCGTTTTCCTTTTTAAAGGAGTAGTCACTTTTTATATATAGTTTTTCGGACATGAAATGATTTCGCTGAATGTTTTTGGCATGTTGTGGCTTGCGGTTCATACATGTGCCATCCAGGATAGTATTTGCATGTCTTTTAAACTCACAGCGTATTACTCTCTTCTTGCAGGGCCTCCGAAGATGCGCTCTTGGCAGAAGGCGACGCAGATGTGGGCGGGGCCGCTGGCACCGAGTGGGAGCGCGTGGCGCGCCTCTGCGACTTCAACCCCAAGACCAACAAGCAGGCCAAGGATGTCTCGCGAATGCGCTCGGTGCTCATCTCACTCAAACAGACGCCGTTGGTTCGCTAGACCACAACCACACTCCCCCCAGTGTGGACATGAAGCCCTGAACACACCTCCCTAGATTATTTCCCTCAAGTCAAAGTCTATCGTTTTTCTTTTCTCCATGTAACCTGCGTTACTTAAAATCCCCAGCCAGTGGTCAGGAAGACCTCTGCTGACGCACAAAATCCTTTATCAGAAATGATCTGGACTCATGAATCATCCTTTCCTGGTTTGGGCCTCTACAAAACTATCCCCCTATTCTCAGAAAATCAAGCTTTTAAGTCACTAAGGCCAATTATGCTACGTTTAGGCCATGCGTATACTGTGCCCTGAACTCTTCATCTATTGTTTTTATAGTAGTTGGACAAAGACGGTGATGACAAGTTGAGCCTACCTTGTAGTCCACCTGCAACTGCATTAAAATCAAATTATTAAACATGCACAAACAGCATTCCTGGCAATCCAGGGCTACTCTGTTTTTAAATACATGTCCAGAAGTGCATTTATTTTAAAATGACAGACTTTGACTTGAAACCAAGTGTCAGTCAAGCATGATATTTACAGACGTGTTCCACAGTACGGTGTATTGTAAACTCGTTTCTGAATGTCATGTTGAAAGCCGAATTCTAACCGCGTGCTTACAAGTTCAGCGTTCCGTTTCCACTCTAAATAATGCCTTTTTTCTTTTTTTGATTAAGCTGACTTCAATCGTTTATTTTTGTTAGATTGCGTCAGCGGCATACTAATGTATGGCGTATGTGTGGACGGTAGAACTGTGTGCGCTCTATCAAGGGTAAGGATTTAATTTGCATTGTCACGTTGGAAGTTTTACCACAGCAACACAGTCTCTGTAGCTGCAGGGTTGCTCACATGCCTTAGGAAGATCACACAATAATGTTCATGTATATGTGGCACATTTTGATGTAATCATTCTAATTTAAAATCTTAACGGCCATGCAATTCTTAGTGTAATTTACATCTGAAGATGTTACTTCACATTTTACATGTTTTTTTTTTTCTTTTAAATGTAGTTACACGTCTGTTACTTCTAGACTGACTTCTAGGCCTCAGTCGGGTTACAAACTTACTATCATCGGGAACTTATCCTGTCCTCGCATAGATTTGTTGAATGCCAAAAAGCGTTTCAGCATGTGCCTGAAATGATTTGTCGAGAGGTCTTTGTATGTCAACATGAAGTGTTACAAGCCAGTGTGTCACCGCGGCTGCACAGATATAGCGATAATTCGTACTTCACAGAAGGTCGGAGTCCTTCTAGTTCTAGCAACTATGTATCTGTAGCTGTCCACTGTGGAACTGGGATCTGCCTTATCTCCTCGCCCCTTCTTCAGAGTCCCGGTCTCTCGCTCATCCCACTTTTGCACTAACCCTATCAGTAAACATGGGAAAATGGTGCTCACGCCGGAACAATACAAACAAGACACTAGAATACTTTGTAACCATGCAGACGAAATGGAACTGCCTTGGATGCTCTTGGAGTGTAAATTGTATCAAAATTTGCCTTATTGGAAACTGTTATTAGGCTATATCACAAATTCACAACTGTAATTGCATTCTCATAACATTTCTTGTTGCGAGACATTCAATGCACCATGTTTATGGAGTTCTCTGTTTGAGAGTGGCACTATATTTTTAATGTGTTCTTTTCTGTACACAGCAATGTTTTTAATTGCTAATACTGCTAATGAAATTGGGGTTTTTGTTGCAGTGCAAATATTTTTGTGCTTGCATCATGTTTTTTTGTGCAGAGCAGGGGAGCAGCTTTTGAAAGTTGCCTTTATGCTTTTGTGGACAACTGGAAGCTGAATCCAGTCGGTGTTGGCTAGTGCTGGCAAGTTGAAGCACAAACTACACGCACACCTGCTTGTCGCAGGAAGCCGTGCACTCCCTGATCTATTTACAGACGCTCTTGATTTGTTACGGAACATGGTAAATGAAGTGATTTTAAATGCTGCTGCAGTCTGGTCCGCTGCTACGTTGAATGTACACTGCAAAGGAATTGCCAACAAATTCCACTGTCTCACATTAACACTAATGAACATTTGAATTTGTTCAGAGGCGGAAGAGGAAATGCATACACTGATGTAATCGGTGTATCGCATGACCTGGCGTTCGCGTTGTTACAAAACTTAATGTCGAACCGCATGGGTAGACTCGTGTTGGTGCAAGGTGTCGGAAGGCTGCAGGAAATGATTTTGAACATGGATCTGATGAGGGATTGAACACGTTCTTACAGAGAGTGGTGGACTTCCCTGGTGCAGTGAGTCCAAAGTTTTGTTTAGTCAGAAGAAATGAGAAATATATTTTAACACGTTTGTTGTGTTTTCAGCCAGTAGCTTAAGGTTTTATTTTTTCTGTATTGTTTTTCTTTTTGGTCTAACAAGGAAGTGCCCCCCCCTTTTTCCAAAATGGGGTAAAGCATGTGTATATGATCAAATGTTTTTTTTGTTTTTTGTTTTTTAAATCTTTTGGCACGAGAACTGTGACACTTGGATCTTGTGACTCACTGCGAGTCGATCGGCGTAGCAAGCTTGGTTACGGTGGGACTGCATGGGTCAGCAGTGAACACTCCAAGCCTCGACTCTTGGATATAAAATGCATTTCATCCACCTTGACACCCCACAAATTCTAAGTAACCATTTAAAAAAGCCTATCCAATAAATGCCTAGTGTAGAAAGTAATCCTGTTTCAACAGTTTCAAAGAAAAACGTTTTTTTAATTAGATCTGCATGCTTTGTGCCAATGTCAATGTGCCGATTTTATTTTTTAAGCTTTTTAAATTGCTTAATTTTGGGTCAGTTTTGAAGTTGTATTTGTCTAAACATGCACCCGATTGAAGAGTTTTTGAGTTTTGATTTATTTTGCAGCGTGGTGTCTCTGGAAAACTGAGGATGTGGCCTTTTGAATTCTGACCCATTACTGTTAGTTATTAAGTTAGTTTCAAAAAATGTACCACTCTTTCCACTAGTTGTGCTGCTTCTGCTGTTCACTCTCTTGACCAACGTCAAGTTCAGAGCAATGCGTAGATTTGATTATTTCAGTAGAAATGCTTATTTTAGCCTGCTGCATTGGCAGCCGATTTTAAGGATGAAGGGATGATGTAGGTCACAGCAATGGGCATTTCCCTTTTCAGGGATTTGATTATCTTCTCGCCAACACAATTGTTAGTGACTAATCTGTTGAATTACATTAGAATCAATGTAGTCTAATAGAATGTAAAATAAAAGATTGCAATGCCCGAGTTACTTGACATGACTGCTGTAATGCACCTTGCACCTTTTAATAAAGCAATTCATGTGAAGGATTTCAGTGCTGTTTTTTTTTTTCTTCCTAGTCGGATATTTCAAGGCTTCCTGAAGTCTGAATGATATTTATCAGGTTCTTATTAGTTGTACAAGCTAAATCCCATGGAGAGGCCGCATTCAGCTTCTATGGCACTCAACTGTGGGATAGTTTACCAGAGGCCTTGAGGGGAGGGCACTTCTTTTGAGACTGTCAAAAGAAGTGCAAGACACATCTTTGACCTGGCCTAGGCTATTGCTAGGAAGTTATCAAACTGTTCAGTGTTTCTGTAAAGCACCTTGTGTTGCTCTGCATGAAAGGTGCCGTTACTGGAAAAGATGCCATATCAAAGTAACTAATAATCTAACGCTTTACTTTTTCCAATGCAGACATCAGATTAATTACCTACCCAAATTACTTAAGATACTATTTACTTACTTTGCTGTCCCAGAGTGGTCTTGATGACACATTTTAATAATTTGATTAATAATGTTTAATAATTAGTTAATCCCCTTTTTAAATGTGATCAAGATTACAACCTGCTAAAGTGTTGTAAAAATAGGTAGTCTTTTTAAATTCGAACTGACCAACTGATACCAACTGCGCTATAGCCATTAGGATGATGTATGGGTATTGGATAACAGCTGAAGGCCTGAAGCCTCAGCTTAGTTGTGATTGTCCAAGTCAGTTTGTGTGAAGACTGATTATTTTTGGTGACATCACCTTACCAACCACCCACACACTCACAGTAGGTGGTTTTCATTTTACCAGTTTTACGTTGCATTATTTAAATTGAATAATGAAGTACACACTTAGCTTCAAAAAGACACTCATGTGTATACAATTATGCCCGCAACACAACGGGCCATGAAAAGTTGGCACAACATGGTCACAGAACATTTCCTTGAAAAGGAATGTTCAAATGTATGGCTACATTTTATGATGTAGGATGACACCCCCCCCCCCCCCC
>OMKY01069192.1:0-13889 GCA_900302395.1 Bregmaceros cantori | reverse complement strand
ACCCTCCTTGAAAGACCAGCAACCCGCCACTGAAGCATACAGATGATGGGCTTTAGAGCCATTTCCATTACAAAAAAGTTTTCATTACTATCTGCATAGTGCATGTCACTGCCCCGGTGGTAGAAAGTCACGTAAATAAGTATGTCCACCCAAGGGAGTGACCAGGATACTTCCTGGCAGGGAAGGGGACGGTGAGGGCTAGAGGCGCAGTTTGGGCCGGACTGATTGGAACTGTGGGTGGTGGTTACCGGATGTGAAGCCAAAACAACTTGTGCCACGTGGGAATGAGGGGTTTGTTCTGGCTTGCAAGCCTAGAATGTTTAACAGGAATCAATCATAACCGAGATGTGCAAATGCAGAAAACAACCTCACAATGGCATGAACAAAATTCAGTGTTATTTATTTTTATATTGCATATTTTGGCACCAATGTTCTTAGGCTCAGGAGTCCGTGTATGTCTTAAAGTGCCACCCAGTACGAGACCACATAGACCTGTGGGCTTTCTCAATATACACACTGTATGGTGTTCATTCAAATCTAAACCAAACACCCAAGCATTCCAGTCACCTCAACACTGGCCGGCCATTTAAACAGCACATTATTCAGGAGTCTTTATATACACAGTCACTAGAAAGCGTCACAATGTCACTCTTTGGGTTTCAGCACTGTGAGTACGGCCCCGAACACCAGAGCGCATACGGTGAAGCCCTGAGCGAAGATGCGGCTCCGCATCAGAACCTGTGACTGACGCGTCTTGCCCTGATGGAACGCACGTAGACCCATCACCAAGGCCGTCGCTGTAGCCAGGCAACCTGCAGGGGGTAGCACCACAAACACACAATCTTTATTAGACCATTGCATGGAATCCCATCACAATGTACGATGAATATACCCATGGGTGTAGGCCGCCATCTCCTGACAACAAATATACCCTGAATTTTACATCCACATGGACACAATAACAGAGCTGCATCAGTAAGATGTGATGAAAGGCATAATATTTATTATTTCAAATAAATGTATTATATACAGGGCTTTGAACAAATATTTCTTCCCAATCGGTTCGTTCCGAACAGAAATGGAATTAATGCGTTTCCGGTTCGGGTTAATTGATGTTCCCAAACCGGTTATAATAAAAAAATATTGTTCCCGGAACGGTTAATTTAGTTCATAACAGCCAAGTTGATGCTCGTCGCAGGCGCAGGTCGGAAGGGATAGGCACAGTGGCAGAGACTGGCCCAGAGTGGCAGTGCAGCGGACACCAGACAGGGCAGGAGGCTGGGACACACCGTCCCGTTTTTCAATGAAAAGTTTGGGGAACAAAATGTACGAAACATTATGTTCCTGTTCCAGAACATTAAATAATAATGTTTCCAACTTTGTTACCTTTCCCTGGAAAAACCAAAAGCCCTGGACAGAATGCACCGACTGGTGTTTTGTGATTATTGACACTGGTTGATAGTGAAGTGATGATAACACCACCCACTCACCATCTGGACTGATGTGTGCGTTTCAAACCGCTAGTCAACATATCACTCATGAACTAGACTGGCCTACCGACTAGGGACTACCAGCTACAAGCTAGACTTGCCACCGCTAGTCAATGGCTGGGGAATATGAAATCGACTATGGGCAAATTATTATTTGAAGCCACAACAGTCAATCCGAAATCATCAGGTGCACACAGCCTCATCTGCAAATCTCAAATACTAGTGGTAGGAGAACTATATTCAAATTTGACCGTTTCTAGCACCATTTGAAATCTGCTTTCTAGAATTGTATCAACCGAGTTTGCCTGAACTGGCCGATTATATGCAGGATTGTAAATAATTCGTCTGCGCAGCGCGCCCCGCTGGTGAAATTCGATATGCATCTTACTGCGCACTCATATTTTGCTGTTCGTTCCTGACATCCTTCTGTTTCTGGTATGTTATTGGAATATCATATTTTGCCAATCGACGATTTTGTTCATGTTAAGAAATATATAAACGTCAGCGTAAAGTATTGAGGTTTGAAAATATTGTAGCCTAGTTCTGAATTTAAATAATATTTATTTTGTATCTATATTTTATAATTCAATATATTAAAATACTGTATTGCACTCAGGATTTAAATATCGCTCACCAATGGGGACGAACGGGTTCTCTTTAGTTTTCCGCACGAGTTTCTCCTTGAACGTCTCCTCGGTGACGCGGCGCGGCCCTGGTGTGAAGCCCTCGATGGCCGGGGGTTTGTTGAAATCGATCGACTGCGCGTAGGCTACCTTTACCAGGGCGGCAAAGCGTGTGGTTGGTGGCTGGAGGGCCGGTACCGGATCGCCGGCTGGTGTTGAAGTCGTTGCCATACTGTTGGTGCTGGAGTGGAGGCGTGGAGTTCGGAGACTAGAGCCTTGGGGCAAAAAAAAAACTTACGCAAGCCTGCAAGTCGACTCGTCCGAGTTAATTCGGCCACATCATTGGTGAATATTGGTCACGTGTTCTCCTCTGCCAGTGGTCTGGCGACATTTAATCGGAGTTGCTGACTGGTGGTAATGGAACGCATATACATAGAAATAGCAGCTACCTCTACCAGGTCTGAAATGTGTGTTACGGGACCACCATCTTGGATAGGACCATCCCTGTTTTGTTTAGTGATGGGTAAAATAGTTCCCTTCATTGAATTGAATCAATCAGTTAATTAAAAATATTCGCTCAAAAGATTAGTTCACTGACTCTTTTCGGGAAGGAAATAGGATGAATCTTATAATTATAAAAGAAAACGTATAAGTAGATATACTAACAATGATGATAATAATAATAATATGTATTATTATTATTATTACTATTACATACTCCTCCATTCCACTCAGATTTTTGTAGAGCGCCAAAACCGCAACCAAAGTTGCCTCTAAGCGCAAGTAATTTTAGTTATAGATTAATTTTATCTTATACAACATCCTACTACTAGCAATTTACCTACTAGCATTTCCAACTCTGATTGCCCGGTTTAAGCCACTGTGGACAGTATTAGAGTTGTTAATAACAGAAACTCCTTTAACGGATCACCTCAAAGATGTGACTACTTAAGATTCGTTACTACTAAAAGATTTGTTCTTTCAAGTGGAACGTTTGCGATCGAGACATCAATAATATGTCCGTGTGACGTGAAAGGATGATTAAACAGTGAGCTGAATACTTGGAATTGATCCTCCGGCAAACATCTACAACACCAGGCGTGGACCTTTCCAAACACATGACAATCCACACCGGAGATCGACCTCACACCTGTCCAGAGTGTGGGGACAGCTTCAGGCAGGAAAGTGGCCTCAATACACACATGAGCAACCACACAGGTTTCAAGCCTGTTTATCTGCTCAGAGTGTGTGTCGAGCTTTAGCATGAAGAGTAATCTAACAAAACACGTGAGAAACCACACTGAAGATAAACGATTCTCCTGCGCAGAATGTGGGACCAAATTTAGGTGGAGGCCACACCTCACAACACACATGGTGATACACACCGGAGCTAAACCATTTGTCTGCTTAGACTGTGGGGCTGGATTCATTCAGAAAAGTAACATGGTGGAACACATGAAGATCATTCAAAAGAGCAGTCTTAACGCACACATGAGGAAGCACCAGGGGACAAGCCCTACATCTGCTCAGAATGTGGGGGCAGTTTAAGCGTGAAGAGTTCCCTTACAAAAAACATGAGAATCCACAGTGGAAATAAACCATACATCTGCTTTGACTGTGGCTCAAGCTATATTCAAAAGACTAACCTCACGGCACACATGGGGAGGACCCACACTGGAGATAATCCGTATGTGTGCTCAGAGTGTGCGACTAGTTTCAATCTAAAGTGTAACCTTACCAAGCACATGAGGATCCACACAGGAGACAAACGCCTGCTCTGAGTGCCAGACACACAAGGATCCACCTGAGGGATAAACCATTCTCCTGCCATTCTTGTGATGGCACAACAGCGATGTCTGCAAGTTCCCAATGTTTGCTATACATCATTTGTGCAATAGGGGGCAACATTTAATTTGATTTAAAAAAAAAATATATATATATATAAATGTGATGATATATTTATTTCATCCACAACTGCTGGAAGAATATCCACCCACACAGAGATTTTTTTTTGCAGATTTTCAAAATCTGCACCTCAACCGCTACCTTATGCACTTCACAATTCATTGAACCAGTCCAGTGTGCTCCCCCGCATTTATTGCACTTTGTCTGCCGCTCGTCACAATCATTGGTGTCGTGGTCTTCTCTACACTTTGCACATCTCCTCCCAGTACAAGACCGGGAGATATGGCCATACGCTTGGCACCTATAGCAACTAAGGGGGTTAGGGATGAACAAATGCGAATTTGGTTGGATAGTACAGGCACATCAAACTCTAAGATGACACTCCAAGTCGGGACTTGCCTGCCCTCCCTCCAGACCGTCTTCACATTGGGATTACAATTTTCTAAATCGTCAACCAGAGAGCTCATTCATTTTGGTTGCTCTCATCACCTGCCATGGTCCTACAGCAGTAGGATCACCCCTGGCTCTCTTCCACAATTGGAACTCCTATGTCGGTCATCAATGGCACCAATGCACTTCTCATCGCTTCCACCTTCAACTCCAGAGTGGTCATCTTCCGACTTCCCTCGTTTTCCCCTCTTCTTAAGAAAGACTAGGATGGATCTGTTCCATCAAAGAAAGATCACCCCTCCGTTTCCAACGAATCTCAACTTCATGAATAATTTTCAAAGTTGATCTCTCAGCCATAGCTCCAGCTCTGGAGTTAACCCAAACATTATTCCTTGCCTATGCTATCCTCTGTGGAGATGGGTGTTAAAGTGATGTTTGGTAAAAAAAAAAAAAAAAGAAATAATTGACGCAGGCACAATATGGCGTCATAAACACTTTAATTCCAGTGTCTCCTCGCTCAGGACCCAGACATCTAGCATGCAGTTCCACAGTCCACCTACAGATGGGGACCATGCACTGAATCCATGGCTGTGCAAACGATCGCATCTGTCGTCAATTCCCGTGTTTTGATGATGCAGTCTTTTTTTTTTCTTTTTGTATATTCAAAACAACGCTGAAACGAATATGTTGTTACATTTATGACAATTGGCATTCGTAGAGGTAACTGATATTTCCACACACAATTGATTCCAAAAGAGGCACTTTTCCTTTATTCAATAATTATTTAGACCCTAGAAAAGAAAACATTACTTCAAATGTCCTTTTTGGGATTGTGCACTTGGAGATAGAACTATGTATTAACAATTAGATACTATGACATTTGCAATATTTATATTAAAGTTCATATAATGTCGGTAACACAAATAAAACGATTCCAGTCCTTAGTAGCTGTGGTAGGAAAATAACCATTGGACTTCCACCGCGCAGCCCTTCACCGCACCTACATTCAAGTAAAGACCCGAGGAAAACATGACGCTGCGTTCCTCTCCGCCAGGTGGCGGTACATACGTACATTCTCCACACAAATTGGACAGGTTATCAGGTGTGTGCGCGTGTGTGGCTATTTAATGGCAGTCTGTTGGGACTGTACAAAATGTGTTTTTTATAAGTGCACGGAAGTTCTCTATGTTGTTCAGAATATGTGGTCTTTGTTGTACAACAATGTCTGTGTCCGAGATCGCTCCTTATTCCCTGCATAGCGCACTATGTAGGGTGCATGCCATTTTGTAGGGGTGTCCGAAAACTTCATGTACCCTATATAGTGCAACCGATCGATGCACCCTAGTCCAAGTAATATAACCCACAATACATTGATGCGATGCATACAACAAAACAACACTTTTGACTTTCTATGACGATTGTTGAATTTTTAATGTTAGATTTTTATGTTTAAATAACATCCCAATTGGATGTCCAATGATCGACAGGCAATGATGTGCCTATACGACGTCTAAGATGTAAATCAATGGTGCCAACTCTATTGTCGAAAATCTCGGTTGTTGCTGTTGAGTGGACTATATAGTGAGTGCACTATTTCGGGAGTGGGGAATGATTTCGGACACAGCCAGTCTATAACAGGTTTGTGCCACATGATGAAAATGATAACGTTCACACAGCAAGGCCGTTTCTGGTAAGGACTGTTGTTGCTGTTAACCTATCAAATGGAAATAAAATTTCAACGAGTAACAATTAGAATTAACTCCCTGTAAGATGTGGACATCTTGTGGACATTTTGAGCGACTGAAATGAACAGGTTAAGTCGAATGTTTGCTGGATGTGACTACTGACTAGACCGCTGCGACTCAACAATAACAACTGAAAACTGTTGTTCACATTGAGCAGCAGATTGCCAGGCCTTCATCGGGAGCGATCAGGGATTTAGGCTTGCTGGGAGAACTATACAATAAAGTATGCAATGTTATACTGCTTTTAGCTTTTTAGTTTGAAAGGATTGCAGACTATACACCACAATTCTGCTGACTGTACCAAAAAACACCAGTGAGAAATGCTGTGACACACACTGTTCATGCCATGAAGTGAAAGTACCATGAAGTATTCTGCAGTACCGTTGAGATACATCACAATAGGGCTTAGGGATGGTGACGCCACGGCTTGTGGGCTGTTAAACAACACAAAGGCGAAGAAGAAGGGCTCCAGCCACTTTGGGAGCTGCACGTATAGTGAAGTACACGTATGCATGGGTATACCTTACCACTTCATGTCCATTGTATTGGGGTAAATGGAAAGCAAATGAATGCCATCAATCGGCAGCAGATAGCAGCCTACTCTCGTGGATAAATCTATAATAGATTAAGACTTTTAATCTGTCAATGTTATGCAAATATCACTCTCTGCCTGTTCGTCTGATGGCAATGTGACTCCCAAAATGTCTGCCACACTCAGGCTGTGACGTCACCACGCACACGCCATAGTCTACCTCTATGCCGATATGACCTCCATCTTATGTGCCCCCATTGTTATGATGCCATAATTGAAAAAAAACGGGCTGCTCCAAGTAGTTAAGGCTCCCCCATCTTCACAGCAATTATCTTCTTTGTCGTGCACATATTTGCCAATGTTTCTTATGCACAACCACATCAGTTCCTATGACTACTCGGGTCATTTTGATCTTCACATGCTGAAGCATCGAGACACTCACAATAGACTTTTCTGAGTCCTTCTTCAAAACCATGCGTATTACGACGCGATCATCATTATAATAAATATTGTACAGTCCTCTACAACCTCTAAAATCCCAGGCACTTCTGACTGGATCCCCAAATCAATGATTTAACAGATTTACAATAGACTAAATAACAATGCGAAGATATTTGGTGCACAATTTGAGAACGTTTGGAGAAAATTATTTGTGGCGTTGTCAGAGGCACGTCAGCATCGCTGACAGAGAGCGGCATGTAAACGTGCTGAAAAGTATTTTTCGGATTCTTTGGGGAAGTGTTTTTAGTCTTTGACGGCCAACTGGACCATTCACCCCACTCGCCCCTTTGACACAGACACACACCCAATCTCTCTCACACACATATACTATATACAATATACAATATGTGTATACACATGTACTTGGTAGAAAAAATATTGTGCATGGACTCTATACGCTATAATACAAAAACAGACGTCCAATTTCCTTCTCACACAACGCTAATCTGACTCATCCACACTAGTTCACTCACACGCTCACAGAGATGGACCCCCACCCCCAACCCCACCCAAGGCAGGTGTATCTCACAGGTACTGATAGAGGCGTGAGCGTACCACCTGTGCCAGTTTGTGGGACGGTCCATCGTTGCTGCGCCCCCCATTGAGGCGCTCCAGAGCAGGGAAGGAGCCGCACAGCTCGGTACCTTCGTCCTCCGGTAGTGCCTTAGGCGCCACCCGGTTTTGATGAGACCTGGCCAGCCAATCACACAACCCTGGGTCCTGACAAATCTCTGCTTCCCGGTCGGCCCCGCCCTGCTCCCACCAGTCGTTTATGGCCGACAGTGGAGGAAAGTCTCGCTGGCCGGCCATCGTGTGACGGCGGTGGATACCTTTCTTTTTGCTGCGTGCTGGAGGCGTCGCCGACGAGTCGCCTCCATCAGAGGACGGTGCGCGAGGCGCTGGAAGGCGGAGCTTGAGCCTCTCTGCGATTTTGGCCCGCCAGCTGGGCGGCGTGGCTGGGGAACGCTCAGGTTCACTACGTGGTGACGAGGAGCTGAGGCTGCCGGTGGAGCGACCCCTTCGCATGGCCTGCAACATGCTGGACAGTCGCACACGATGCTCTGCCCTGCTGTGCTCTCCACCGCCCTCTGCTGAGGAATCGCTGTCGGTCTTGTGCTGCAATGACCGGCGGCGCTGTGGCCCCTCGCCTAGAAAGAAGAAACGCGTAGGCGGCGCTTCGGAGGCGACCCCTTCAGCAGCACTGGGTGGGTCGTGGAGCTGCTGGGGTGTGGAGCGGCCGCTGGGGTAGGTGGGGAAGTCTCCCTCGCTGTCCGTCTCGAGCCCCACCGGTCGGCCCTCGCTCACTTGCTCGCTGCCCTCGTCGTCAGCCTCCTCGCCGCCGTGTAAACTGATCCCAATCTCCGCCCCAGGCAGGAAAGCTACTGAAGACGTCGTGGAGTATTCTGACGCAATAGAGCTCACCTCAGCACCAACTTCCGACCCCACCGAAGGTGTGCACTTGCGTGCACCTCTTGAGGGACCCGCACAGCCACCCGTGTTGGATGGCGCCTCATCGGACAGAAGTGATCTGGCGAGCCCCAGCCCTCGCGCAGCTGTGGCGCGACAGAAGAACAAAGAGTTCCTGTGCTCCTTCTTGGATGTGCCTTCCGAGCTCCTCAACGGGAGCTTCTCCTTTCCTCTGACAGGCAGATCACACTCCGGTGTCCTGCCGCTGTGGTGCTGGCCATAGATCTGTAGCGTTCCCGTACCACCAGAGACAGCCGGGCCGCCATGCTCGTCGTCAGAACTGCTAGCAGGTGGTTGCTCCTGTTGAGGCTTCCGTGGTCTGTGGTTGGTGCCCACAGCAGAACTGGAGGACGCTGGTGTCTCCGTCAGACTCGCTGCATCTCTCCCACATGGCCGAGCACCCTGCATAAAGAGAGAGAAAACAGTGGGAAGACATAAAAAATAATTAAAATTACAACCCTGGAAAGGGATTGACAAGAGAGAGAAGTCAATGGAGAAGCAGGACTGCATAACCAGTGAAGAGCGGATGGGTGATCATGTGACCAGCAAGGGCATGTTATTACTATCCACTATATCCGAAACGTGATGCACTCTGCCGCTATCGATGACATGCTAAGAGCTGAGAGAATGGTTCAGTAAAACAGGATGAGTATTGCCAGCAGTTAACAGTTGCCCTCATTAAGACTGACAGGGGTATCATTCTCCTGGTATGAAACTTTGTCTTCGGTGGGCATCTTCTAGTGCAAAAGTATCTGGCATGCTTTGAGCATTCCACAGCAAAGCATGCATCACAGCAAACCAAGCCAGCACATTAAGACTTTCAGCCAACCTCAACCTACCTCCTTTATAGTAAATGACGTTGTAACCAATCACAATACACTTGTTTCAGAGGATGCCCTTGTGGATAACCCTGAGGTGACTATAGTTGTGAATTAGCGCCTTGCAACTGTGGGTGAGCATGACAGGTATTTTGGCACATTTTCAACCGTTCCCCAGAAGGTGAGCTCTTAATTCTGAATAGATTGATATTTCCTGTACTCTCCTACCCCCACACACACACACACACACACACAGCATTTTGTAAAAATCTGATAAACAGCAGGTTAACCCCAGGTTGACACCAGAGATGAAGTAACTAAGTACAAATACTTTCTAACGGTACTTTGGTACATTTTTCAAGTAACTAATATTTTTAGAAGTATTTATTTCTCTTACAACCTTTTACTCAGTACATTTTCAACACAAATATCAGTGCTTTCTACTTACTTTTCGAAAACAGATGTTGATGTTACTGTTAATTTGAAATTCAATTCAATTGAATTTGACATTTTTAGTCTTTCTTTTCGTTATTTTTTTCAGCACAAACACCATCTCCTCCTTTTATTCACAGCGTTACTGTAAAAGGGGGATGAGAGCGGGAACTTATGCACACTCACGGCACTGCATGTGCTGTGGTCTTAAGCCACAACAACAAGACGGGGCTGCGTTGAAGTAGCATCTTTAACCGCTATGCCACAAGGCGTAGTCCCAAGAAGTGTGTTTCTGAAGGCCATCAAGCAACAGCAACAAGCTCAGTTTGCAATGAAGTAAAGCAAAAAGTGGCTGGCCATGCAACAAACGATCCACCCGGCCGCATGGCAGCGCTAATCGCCACACACAGACACCCTGTTGAGGAATTGAGTTTGTTGTTAGGAGAATTCGGGAGCTCCGCTATAAACACAGAAAAACAAACGTTAAAAACCTGCTTACATACCGACAGAAGCACACACAAGCGCACACTCATTCTGCGATGGAATTTGAAGGCATATCTTTTTTTAAAATCAGTTTCATGATTAACCCAATTCTATGCAAATGTATTTCTGCTATCTTACGTTAGCCGCCTGGGTTATCTCTGTCTGACTATACCCAGTCTTTGAAGATGCAAATGTATCTTGTGATCTATTGTGAACAATTGTAAGCAAGGTGTACTGCCTTACTGGACATTAAACTCTGTTATTTGTCATGTCATATTGGAGAGGAGTCTGTGGTTGAACGTTTTACACTGATTATATCTTTTAGCGTTAAAATTGGTATAATAATTACATATACTAGATTATACCGTTATACGTGTTCTTAAAGTGAGGAGAGTTATTTCTTAAGGTATTTTTTCTGGTGCCAGAGCAGTGTTTATAATCTTTATTTAACAGGATTAGACGGAAACTGGGTCAAAGAGATCGGGGGTAGACAGTGTAGACAAGCCGACGAGGGGAGGAGAACTTGCGGCACTGTGGACGCTGTGATCGGAACCACGGTCATTACTATGAAGGGGGCACGTTAGGTCCAGCGTCTTTAACCACTCCGCGAAACGCTTACCCAATTGAGGAGATTAACCCACGCATGGAAAAACTCTCAGACACAGACACACACACAGGCGTGCACCCAGACGCAGACCTACCTTAGACGTGGTCGAGTCACTCGGAGGTGAATCTGTGAAAGAAAAAAAAAAATCACACAGGCGGGGTCAGAACACGCTACTTCAAAGATGGAGCATTGCATGTCAGGTGACCAGCAACAGGACGCACACTCACGGATGATCGAACCAGGAGACAATGCACAGTGATGACACAACACAGTGATGTTGATGATGATGGATGAACTGTGATGATGGGCAGCAAGCAGTGACGTCCACGCCGTTTCCCAACAAGCCAAGCAGTCCAACCATTCACTGGATATGAGTGCAATTCCATGTACCGTCTACGTGGGGTACCTGTTTGTGATTTTCCGTAGCACATCTGCACAGTTGGCTCGGTGCAGTACAAAGAACCCAAAGCAGTTCAATGTAGAAAGTGAAGTTGTTTTGCAATGTTAATTTATAACGTACCTTAGTTTATTTTAGAATTTGCATGTCACATGCATTACTGTCCCTTAATGTTACCCATGGCTACTGTATGTGCATATGATTGTTACTTGTTTTGCACACATAATGTGAATTGACTGTGGTCCATATTGAACTACGGGCATTTCTTAAAATACCCAGAATTCACAGCAATACAGCGATTATAATTATTGTTTTCCACAAACAATTAATTATTTAATTGCCAATTATGTTATGCTTTTCTTCATATTTGTGTTTTTTTTATCAATTACTTCCATTAAATATTCAGTATTTTCAGAAATTATTAATTAACATTACACTTGTGTGGAACAATAGTGGGAAGTGTCAGCACAAAACTACATTTCTTGTCGATTATCGATTATTTTAGTCAACGATTAGTTGAGTAGTCTCACCCCTATCGAACTATGAGTCCTGGCAGAGATGAATGAGTGACGTAGTGAGATGCTCCTCTCGACAAAAGGAGAGAGAAATTATATATGGTGGACTGCTAAAGCATAAGGAATGGGAGGAATAACTCAGTGGTTACTACTAGCCTACAGGTCCTCTGTCAGGCTTGTCTGGCTCTGACCCTAATCCCTCCAACTCATCCTACACCAGTAGCACGGTTGGGCAGTATCGGATTTCATGTAATGAGATTACAGTAATCTGATTAAAAAAAGATAGTCCATGTAGCCTCTTACAATTACATTGTAAAATATTCAATCTAGATTACAGTTACATTTGCCAGGAATATGGAATTACATACAATTTCGCAATCGTTCAAATGCCATTGTTTTGTGTAATTTGTAAATGTACCACAACCCTTCATTCAAAATGGGGTAGTGGGACTATGCCACTAATTACAATTTTGAATTGAGTAGCTTGTAAGTGTGAGGGATTACTTTTAAAAACTTACCTTCCCAACCCTGACCACTAGCACATGATGTGTTACTTCTATCTCTGTTGTTTATTCCCCCCACAGTTTACAATGTCCAGGTTCTAAATCATATTATTCTATGGTCATCCATATACACAACAGTATACAACTGGATAATGCTATATAATATTTATTTATATAACTTTCGCTTCTTTTTCTGTCTTCCTCTGCTCTCTCTCTCCCCGTTCTCATAATACGGAAAACAAGATACAGGATTGCTGTTCCAGTCTTTGATGTTTGACCAAGAGGGGGTGTTGTTTCTCTCTTTCTGTATTGGCTTCCCCCCATCACTGATGATCTTTTTATCTTTGTCCGAAAACTTTCAGTGTTCTGCTCTTGATTGTATGCATTTTATGCTACATAGAGTGGATATGCTGATTTTTCAGACTAACCTGTGCCCAGTAATTAATCGCGTGATATGATTCTGGAACACTTCTGAAACTATGCCGTTGGAAAGTTGCTTTGTCCATGTAATGCAATCTAGACCTAATAATCTTAACATTCTCTTCCACTCTACGGTAAGTAGAGTGCACGGTACATGGTGTGCACCTAGCCGCCTCATGCTGCAGATACAGCTGATGTCCTATGGGCCACTCATGCTTACAGGACAGCAAATCTTTGCCTCAATTCTAGCTTCAGCGGCTCTAGTGATTGACTGACTACGGAGGACCATGAAGCACAGTAGTAACCGCCCGAAACATGCAGGTCATGCAATGTCAGGAGTTTCCTTGGTCTAAAACAACAACTCAAAACTGTTATATTTTATATCAAACAATATTTCCCATGACACATTTAAAAGAACGCCTGGCGGTAGGTAGCGTATTAACTTACGTATTTGTGTACACTTTAGAATGGAAGTGATGTGTGCTGCTCAGTTGGTTAGGCAGAGTGCTGGAAAGCACACATATGCCTCAATGGCACGGCGAGTCGGTGGTTCGAATCTCGCCACCGACGAATTTCCCGCATGTCTGCCCCCATCTTCACCTGTTTCCGCTAACCCTAATAAATAAAGCTGGGAAAAAACAGCCTTAATGGGCTGGAAAAACATTTTTAAAAAAAAAGAATAGAAGTGATGTGTTTATGAAGTAATTTTAATGATGAAATACTCTCCTACAGAGTCAAGGAAACTCGGTACTAGCAGAAACCTGTTCACACCATATCTAGTCGCCCAAATATTGTTTGGGAGAAGCTATTTAGTTGGTTGGCCTATTTATGCTTCAGCAAAGGGACAGTACGTTGAGGTCGGCAGGCCCGCTGTCTTTAAAAGCACAGGGTAATGCATGGTAGCAGCAGGTACGATGCGTACCTTAGCAGCCTCAACGATACAACAGAGCCTGTTGCTGCCGAGCACACTTATTCTGGCGGCGTTTCCTCCCGCCCGATGGCCCTGATGATACGGCAGTATGAGTGTGAACTTGTGGGTGGAGGTGGGAGGGTGGGAGGCA
>OMKY01069112.1:0-10559 GCA_900302395.1 Bregmaceros cantori | reverse complement strand
TTTATCCGTGGTTATTTTGTTATGGAAATGTGACTTGTAGAGTCACGCCTCCATTGTCCTGATTGGCTACAAGCTGTGACATCATTGGATGTCCACACCCATCAGCGATATATCAGTGATACTTCCTGATGGGGTGGTTCGGCCATGTTTTCCTGCTTAGCTCATAGCTTAGCTTAGCTAGCCGATACCCGGCTAATGTCCAGTATAGCTTAATAAATTAACCCTCTAGACATATTCCCGTGTCAAGACAAGATTTCCTCTAAGTGGACACCTTATCTGATCTGCCATTACACCTGGTAAATCACCTAAAAGAGAGCCTGTTCCAGGCATGGTCATCACAGTGTTAAGTTTAGTCACCTGCCTTCTGGAATTCTACCTACAGTATACATTAACCTTTTAAAGGTTAATGTATACTATACACTATACATGAAAAAAAAAACATTTTTCAGTGTTTTCATGTTTATTTTTATTTAATGTTTTACCTGATTAAACACTCTTCTAATATTCTACACAAAAGGCGATGTGTGGGCTATGAAATGTGAAGGTTTGGTGAAGATTTGAAGATATTTCTTCTTAAAGAGGAGCGTTCTAATGTGTTCTTAACTTACTACTTACTGCATTAGCAAGCAATTTCTTCTCTGCCTGTAGCAGAATGTGCACCAACATGTGTCATTCTTCTCCCTAGCCACTGTTATCGAAATTAACAAGTACTAATGTGTGTTTCACTTATTCATCACATACATCATGTAGCATCATCATGTAACAATGTTTTGTAGGTCTTGTTTTTAGGCCATAATGTGGACATGATGCTGTGACGTGTTAAAATGCATTGTTTTTGATAACATGGTGGATTGTCCTAATGTGGGCTCTTTTTTTACAACATCCTAATGTTGGACATTCAGTTCCCTAATGTGGTAGAGTGAAATGTAGGGTTCATCATTCATTGAACTGAATGTTAAACACATTAACATAGTTTGCTTTTACCATAGTTTCACTGACATTTATTCGTTTAGGTAGGAGGAGGGGGGGGCAGAGCCACTGGAGCTCAGGTGTCCCACACTAGGCAGTGGCCCACATTAGGGCAATCCACAGTACTATCACTTCTCTATATAAGAGAGTGTGTTTCTGTGACACAGTGGCAATCTAGACAGAACATTCTGACAGACACTGGCTGTTTGATCTGACCATCCTCATATATTTTGGGTTTCAATAAACCACTGTTTGAACCGTTCATCATGTGCTTCCTCCATATCTGAACTCACAAACGTTACTGCTGTTACAAGATATGCATCTATTCAACCCTGGCAATACTTCTGTCACCATCAGGAAGGGTACGATCGCTGGCGTCCTCCAGCCTGCGCACGCTCTACCACCCAACACCAACAGAGCTTTACAATGAGAGCGCTGCTGAACTTGACAAAGAACAGCAGCCCCAGCTCGCCCGACTCTTATGCAAATACAGTACAGTGTTCTCAACAGGGCCTAATGACTTTGGCCGTACCAGCCTTGTACAACATGACATCATGGTCCGACCAGGTGCCGCTGTGAAGAAACAGCCATGACGCATGGCGTGGGAGAAGCAGCGGGATGCTGACCAGCAGATAGAACAGGCCAAGGAGACCGGAGTGGCACGCCGCAGTAACAGCAGCTGGGCTTCACCCCTTGTGATGGTCCGTAAGAAGGATGGAACTTATCGCCTCTGCGTCGACTATTGAGCAGAGGCTGCCCCGTATCCAGGACACCCTGGACACTCTCTCCGCTGCCAAGTGGTTCAGCACGCTAGACCTCGCGTCTGGATACTGGCCGGTGGAGCTGACACCATGAGCCGTGTAGCGTTCTGTACCAGGAACGGAGTCTTTGAATTCGAATGTCATGCCGTTCGGGTTGTGCAACGCCCCTGCAACCTTCCAACGTTTAATGGACCGGGTGTTAGCTGGCATGCAGTGGGAGACGTGTCTTGTCTATTTAGACGACATAATAATGCTGGGCCGCGATGTGCCCGAGATGTTGCACCGTCAAGTAGATAGAAGAAGATAGACTGCAACAAGCAAACTTGAAATTGAAGCCAGCGAAATGTTGCCTTTTCCAACGGCAGGTGGCTTACCTAGGGCATGTGGTTTCTGAAGAAGGGGTGTCTTCGGATCCCACCAAGGTGCAGAAGGTGCAGGAATGGCCTACGCCCACTTCAATCCAGGAAGTTCGCCAGTTCATTGGATTAGTGTCATATTACCAAAGGTTTGTCCCAGATTTCGCAACAGTGGCTGGACCCCTCCATGCACTGACCAAGAAATATGCTCGGTTCCATTGGACTGCGGAATGTCACCGAGCGTTCGACCAACTCAAGCACCTACTGACCACCGCTCAAATCTTGGGCTGCCCACTAGACCAAGGGAACATGGTACTGGATACGGATGAGAGCGATGTTGGCATCGGTGCTGTACTTTCTCAAGTACAGTCAGGCAGAGAGCGGGTGCTGGCCTATGGGAGTCGCCGGTTGTCCAAAACCGAACAGAACTATTGCACCACCCGCCGGGAATTGCTAGCAGTTGTCGAGTTCACATCGCATTTCTGCCAATACCTCCTGGGGCGGTCATTCACCGTCCATACCGATCACAGCAGTCTCCGTTGGCTCACCAAGATGAGTGAACCTGAAGGACAGCTGGCTAGGTGGCTTGAGAGACTCGGAGAGTATGATCTCAACATTGTCCATCGGCCGGGCCGGCTGCACGCTAATGCCGACAGCCTCTCCCGTCCGCCCTGCAGGCAGTCATGCCCATGTCGACTGCCTGACCCATCTCTCTATCCAAAGAATGTCAGGCATCAGGCCATACAGTGTGACCAGGATACTGTCCAAGTCCAAGCCGTGCAAACCCCAGTGGGGGTGGACAGACACTCAACCACAATAGCGAGTTCAATGGGGGTAGACGCCACATCTCTCGATAACTCACAATTCAGTGGTTGGTCCACCCAGGAGTTACAAGAGGCGCAGGAGTTTGACCCGGATATATCCCCTATCAAAGTATGGCTGGAGGCTGGTGAGGGACGGCCTCCGTGGACAACCATCTCCGCGCACAGCCCAGCCACCAAAGCCTACTGGAGCCAGTGGAAATGCCTCCTCGTCCGAGATGGCATCCTGTTCTGGCGGTTTTACTGTCTGGAAGGTGCCCAGTTCTATCCTCAAGTGATACTACCACAGGTTTTCCGGTCAGACGTCAAGAGGCAGATGCATGAAGGGCCTGTTGGGGGACACTTCGGAACAGAGCGCATGGTGACACGGCTGCAGACACGATACTATTGGTATCGGATGCGGGAAGACGTCAGCCTCTGGTGTTTGACTTGCAAGAGCTGTGCATCCAAAGCAAGGCCCCGTAAAATGCCCCAGGCTCCAATGGGAACTGTTAGAGTCGGAGCCCCAATGGAGCGCTTAGCTCTGGACATCATGGGGCCATTGAATGAGACCGAACATAGGAACAGTTATGTGCTAGCCTCTGAGTAGGTGTGCCGCTTCGGTGCTCCCCATTCTATGCACAACGATCAAGGCAGAAACTTTGAATCTGAAGTGTTCCAGAAGATGTGCGCTCTGCTTGGGGTCGAGAAGACACAAACTACTCCATTCCGACCACAGTCAGATGGCCAGGTGGACCGCTTCAACTCCACCCTAGAGAAGATCCTGGCCACAACTGCTGAGTGTTGCCACTGGGATTGGGATCTGATGATTCCGTACGCAGTCATGGCCTACAGAGCCACCAGGCACAGTGCAACCGGACTTACTCCAAATTTCATGATGTTTGGCCGGGAGGTGTGCGAGCCGGTCGACCTGGTGACCGGCCTCCCTCATGATCCAGAAGATGCTCCTACTGCCCCTGAGTATGTCCAACATCTCCGTGAGCGACTGGAGCTGGCACACCAGATAGCTAGGGATGCACTTGGGGAGTCCGTGGAGCGTGCAAAGAGACAATATGACAAAAATTGCTGCCGCACCCAATACTGCGTTGGAGATGCCGTGTGGTATCTCGTTAAAGGCACACGGAGAGTCAAGAACATAGTCAAGAAGTTTCTTCCGGCCTATGAGGGACCTTACTTCGTCCTGGGTCAACTTGATGACCCAGGACATACATTCCATGGGGATGGGTCACTCATACACACATAACCCTCCCCCACACTAACTCCCAAATGGCACCGCTGCCCTCTAGTGGCCAAAGTCCTTCAATAGCTATAGCTTAATAACAATGACACGGCGGGAGTAAATAGAGGCCGACTGCGGAAAATCGTTATAAATGTAGGTTATTTTGACTTTTTCTGACAATTGTAATACTATTTTTTAATAATTATATTTTCTAATAATTTTGACCGCACCATCTCTAGTGTCCGAAATCTTGGCCGTTGCTGTTGAGTGCACTATAAGTGAGTGCACTATATGGTGTAGGGAATAGGGGATAGGGAGCGATTTCGGACACAGCCAATGGCACGGAATTCTCTCCCTGGATTAAGGTCTCTCCCTGCGCACTACCGCATTGACAGTAGCGCACACAGAACTCTACCCACCACCGTGCATCCCTCCTCAACCCTTCGTCGCGCAACACATGCCTGCTCTCAACCCCTGCGCCCTCTCTACAACACATCATCACCATCCCGTACGTATCGGGGGACTATATAAGGACTTCCACAGCTTCCGCGCCTCGGCTCAATGGACTACCGCTGGCACTGCCGGCTGACAAGATTCCTTTGATGTGTATTGACATGTATATACAATTTCGGGGGAGCTGTGTAGCATTTCGCATTTCTGGGGAAATTTTATACACACGTAGGCACTCTGTGAAATTTTATGACCACATGCATGCCCATATTTGGACTGGTGTAACTGTCTTGGTGTCTCATCGTGATGTCATCTACACGCCCCCTCCGCTGTCTGCTAAGACACCGAAGTGTTCAGTGTTCATCCCTTTTCTACTTTGTTCCTTGAAGAATAAAGAGCTTTATGCTGGAGGCTGTGTTCCTCATTACACACATACCTCTACAGTATAATCGTTTTCGAGTGACCCATCCCAATCGAATGCATGTTCCCTCGACCGGCGTGCTGCTAGATGAAAAACGGCCTATATTAAAAATGGACGTGTGGGGACCGCCCCTCTGGCTCTCCGGTTCTGGGTCGGGTTGCGCCTCTAAATAAAAAGGACCAGCACAGCACACAACTAACAAATACACGCACCCGGCGGGCTAAAAAAAGTACAGCGCAATTCAGTAAGGGTTAACAACAAAAGCACACTGTAGATGTATCACTTCACGCACACAACGCACGCACGCCCCTATCTAAGGGGTCGTGGCACTTCCGGGTTGCGGCAACATCCCTTCCTTCACGGCGATTGATTAATCTGCGCTAGTTGGAACAATTTGGAAGCTGGCGGGGCTTCTGTTAGGTAATTGGTCCCCTAGTGGCAGCGTCAGAAAACAGTTACACTGAAGAGAACAAGGGAGACGTGCGGCCTCGCTAGCCGAGGTCCCGCATGGTCGGCGCAGTCCTGCGTCCGCTGTTTCTGTCCCAGAAGTTTAGTGCTGTACAGAGCCGTCAACACCTCAACACACACATCAACACACACAGCAACAGGGGGAAGAGAACACCACAGCACGTTAGCCCACCTAGTCCTTCGGTTGCGGCCACACCTGTACAAGTTACAGGCCCACCAATTAGATTACCCCCACTTTTGATCCCAGTTGCAAATTACTACGCTGCACAAGTTCCGGCACTTCCAATCAGAATACCCCCAATTTCGATCTCGTTTACAGTTATCACTTAGCATCAATACTGACCCTGTGCGCCCGTCGAAAGCGATGCTGCACCAGGGCTCGCTACACCAGCAACCATTCCCGCTTCTGTGGTGCGCTCACTTCACCCAAGTCCACTTACCCGTCCAGAGGCTGACCATGGGGGGTGGGGGATGACAGGTAGTGTAAATAATATTGATTTTGTATCAATATATCGATACAACAGCTGTCGATACAATGTATCGATACGTCCGCAAGAGTATTGATTTTTTTTTCTTGTCTATTTGTATCAATTTGCTCCTGGACGTAATTCCACTCCCGTACTGTGGGTGGCGCTAAACCTACTTGCCGCCGTCCTCGCTTCCTTAACACACACAAAGACGGTGTGTGTGCCATGGCCATAGACTGTATGTGTTTATATACAGTCTATGGCCATGGCGGAGCAGAGCCAGGAGAGTGAGACAGCGGAGAAAAAACGGATAGGTATAACATTCACTCGCTCGCGCACACTCATTACCTCCTTCTCCAATGTCTAGTCCTTAGGGTAAAAATGAATAAATAAATGTAATCGAATCGTATCGAAATCGTATCAAATCGTGGTGAATTCTTGAGTATCGAAATCACCATGATGGGTTTGATTTACACCGCTAATGACAGGGTGCTTCCTCGCCACACTGTGAAGCAGTACATGCACAATTACTGTCAACCCACACAGGTGATTGAGGCAGCCTCCCACATTACACCACCCCCCACAGACCTGAGCAGGACAGTAGTACATCTAATTATAGCGTGACTATCATGATTGCACACAGTGCTACACAATAGAGCCCTGCGCCCGCCCGCGTACCGCAAAAATTTTAGTCCCGCTCACGCCCGCAACTAAAATAGTTTGTCCCGCGCCCGCCCGCAAATCCCGCAGGATTCCGAGTTCCGAGTCGGAACGGGGTCGGCTTTGGGCAATAGGCGAACGTCGGAACTTCCGTTAATACACCACTCTTTAGACCAGCATTTACTTCTGAAGTATGGTATATTTTTCCACTAGATGAGCTCTGCTGAGTCTCCTGAGTCATGATCGGGAGAGCAGAGCCGAACACGGAAGAGCAGAACGGAATCTGATTTTTTTTTCCCGCAACTTTATTTAAAATGTAAACAAGGGACGCGACCAGGAATGGTAGGCGTTAGATCGGAATCGGATACAAACGCTATAAGTATCCGATCCAAATACGTCGATGAGAAGCCGCATGCCGGCGGAGCCTCGCAAGCTAAAATGTTTTTAGCTTGCGGGACTGCGGCTCAATTCCGCTCCCGCCCGCACCCGCACTCCTCTCGCTGAGTCCCGCCCACCCCCGCTTTCAATTTTTGTCGGGAGTGCAGGGCTCTAGTACACTGCTCCTCTTGAAGGGAATTTTAAAACCAACCTCTGCACTGGCTACCTGTCCACCTCGGAATAGATTTTAAAATACATCTTAGTTTTCAAATGTGTTAACAAACCCGCCCCTCCATATTTAGCTGATCTGCTTGTACCGTATCAGAGGTCCACCGGCACGGGGCTCTTAGTAGTTCGACTAGTTCATACCAAATTGCATGGAGAGGCTGCATTCAGCTTCTATGGCCCTTGAGTTTGGAATAGTCTACTACAGGCCCTCAGCGCCGTGGAGACTGTCGATATTTTTAAGAAGAAGCTCAAGACACATCTCTTTGTCCTGGCTTATAATGAGGTTGTTACCATCATCGGTACATCAGCCAGTAACATCAGTATGTGTGTCTGTAGGCGAAGGAGGCGGAGCTGATTCTCATCAACAAGATCCTGGATGAGTCTCCAGTCAGCACGGCCTCCTTCCGTCAGTGGAAGGAGCACAACGAAGAGCTTTGTCAGGATATCCAGAAGCTCGCCGCCCTCCGAGACTCCGCCCCCTCCGCCACGACGGACGCCGAATCGAGCGAAGCCGAGACTCCGCTCGCCGTGGAACAGGCAGCGACGCCAGAACCTCTCGGGACGGAAACGATCGCAGACGCCGGCGGCCGCTCCGGGGGCTCCGAGGAGGACGTCCTCGACCGGTCGCTGGTTCTCAGCGAGGGCGAGCAGCTCGTGGACGCCGAGCTGTCCGACGTCTTTCTGGAAGAATCCGAGCTGTGTGAACTTCCCGCCACGCCCGAGCTCTCTCTGGGGTCGCTACAGGACTCCATCCGCCGCGAGCTGTCCGAGGCGGGGGACGGCGCCACGGAAAATTACTTCTTCATCTGAGTTGCCTGGCGAGTCCTAAACAAGTCCTCATTTATACTTCATCGAGTCGCTGCGGTGATTTCATTCGTTTTTCGAGCTTTGCTTTCCAGAGCTGTGGATGAAAACTGGACAATATCACCCAAACTCCCAGGGCAGTATAGAGTCCGAAGTTTTCCAATTTTGGAAAAAAAACTGATGAAGAAATGTAGTAAAAAGTACATTTTAAAATGGAAAAAAAGTTTAAAAATGTAAACGCAGCGTGTCTGCAAGACGCTGCGTGAGATGCGACATGTTGATCATAGCGTTCAACGTCGCACCAAACATTCTTAAATAGTGAAAAATGCAGCGTGTCTTAATTCCCATATTTTCAAAACCACAGAATGAGACGCTTCGTAGTGGATGTTCATTTCGTACGTGTAGTTAAAGCTGGTTTCATACAGATGGGCAAACTTCAACCGTAGAGTAGAATTCACGCCGATTCACGAGGCGTGAATTGAAGGGCTGACACTAGACACAATAGAAACAATGTAAAGACAAGCTATCAGTGAAAACCAAGTGACTGAAACAGCCTCAGAATGCTCGCGTATAGTGAAAGCACACTCCAAAATGACTGTTTTCTCACGACATTTGTGCCTTATCTGGGAAGGGTGGGCAAAGCAGCGGGAGCCACAAACATAAAAGACGTTTTTACAAGATATTAATTTGTGTTCAAACCCGGCCCGTGCATTATCCCTGGTGTGTTCAACAGCCCTGACGGACGCGGAGTCAGGAGACTTCGGTTTTTTTATCTCTCTCTGGCTCTAGCCGGGAAGCTTGTCGCTTTTGCTGGATGCACCAGTGGCATTCTTAACGTGAACCAATACAATCCATCAAGTCCAATTTGCTTCAGGCGTGTGACCAGTAACTGGTCACTTTTTAAGCTGTTTTTAAGGTTTTTTAAAGTTATTTTCTCCAATGGTTCCGGTTCCTCCACAGATTGTCCAACTAGAAATGTATATTTCAGCACATGGTGACATTGGCTGTGTCCGAAATCGCTCCCTAACCCATAGCCCCTAGCCCCTAGTTAGGGCACTGACTATATAGTCCACTCAATCTCAGCGACGAGATTTCGGACACTAGAATCGGCACTGTTAACTTACGTCACCGCTGAAGCATAGTGACGTCATTGCCTAGCATTTATTTTAGCATATTTTTATAATAAATGTATACTTTATCACAGAAAATCAATTATACTCACATTTATAATTATTTGCCGCCGTCGGTTGCTGCTGCGTCCTGACGCCGTCCTCCATTGTTTTTGTTTTGGAGCGTGCGTCGTCTTCTTCTTCGTTTTAATTAGTGTAATGCGTCTCACAATGCATTATGGGTTATATTTCTCCGTCTAGGGTACACCTGATGCTCACTACATTTCACGGTGCATTGTGGGATACTTTCAGTGTTAGGGGGCGATTTCGGACACAGCCACTGTCTTCCCCTCTGCCTTTCACCTGGCACTGTGCCTTGAAGGATTGTATTTAAGAGTCGTTGGGATCTTGGGATTTCTTTTATTTTTTTAAATTTATTTATTTATTCTTTTTTTTTTTCCTCGCACTAAAAGTACCGCTGTGTGCAGAGTGAGTGCACGGACACAGACAAGATAGGTATGTATCGAGTCGGCTAATATCAGCGAAGAAGATATTTCAACGTGACTTTCAGGGGTGCATCCCTTTAAGATTTTCACACAGCAACTCTTTTTCATCAGGGGGATGCCTCAACCGAATCCATGTTTTAATAATGGTGTTCATCCAGTTAATCATCAGTCGTTTAATGTCTTTAATCGACACTTCCTGCCGTGCTATTACAGCAGGGGACGCTGTCGTCACCTCCATTAGCAGCAGGTAAGAGAGACAAGGTGTGACAGAATGCAAAAACATCCAGCAGCGGTTTATTGACGCTACTGATGCATCGCCAGACACCCAGCCAAGCATGTAACGCTTGCAAAGTAGCCGCGGCTATTTACAGACGCACATAGAAATGATTTAGACGGCGCCTCTCTCTCTCTCCCTCTCTCCACCTCTCTCTCTCTCCCTCTCTCTCCACCTCTCTCTCTCTCCCTCTCTCCACCTCTCTCTCTCTCCCTCTCTCCACCTCTCTCTCTCTCTCCCTCTCTCCCCCTCTCTCTCTCTCCCTCTCTCCACCTCTCTCTCTCTCCCTCTCTCCACCTCTCTCTCTCTCCCTCTCTCCACCTCTCTCTCCCCCCCTCCCCCCCTCTCTCTCTCCCCCTCTCCCCCCCTCTCTCTCTCTCCCTCTCTCCCCCTCTCTCTCTCCCTCTCTCCACCTCTCTCTCTCTCCCTCTCTCCCCCTCTCTCTCTCCCCCCCTCCCCCTCTCTCTCTCCCCCTCCCCCCCTCTCTCTCTCCCCCCCTCCCCCCCCCCCTCTCCCCCTCCCCCCCTCTCTCTCCCCCCCCCCCCCCCCCTCTCTCCCTCCCCCCCCCCCTCTCTCCCCCCCCCCCCCCCCCTCTCTCTCTCCCCCCCCCCCCCTCTCTCTCTCCCCCCCTCCCCATCTCTCTCTCCCTCCCTCCACCTCTCTCTCTC
>OMKY01069083.1:0-10785 GCA_900302395.1 Bregmaceros cantori | reverse complement strand
TATTTTGTCTTATTGACAATGTTCATAGTGTCAGACCAAATGCTATATGATACTTATACGTTCTTTTGAAATGAATGAATGAAAATTATTTAACGACAGACAGTACAGAGCCATTGTTCATTTCAACATGTTACACAGCAAAATAGATTCATTGCAAAATGTTACATGAGTCATGAACAGATGGATATACACAGGATTAGCAAATTGCTAGATTACACCTGGCTGTCGAGTTAAGGTTTTTTAATTGCCTCGCAGTCTCGGCCACCGTTCTGTCACCTTCTTCATGAGTTGGTGTCCTGTTGACATGGTGATGCCATTGCTTCTTCACTTTCTTGTGGGTGTGGCCAGGCTGTTGTTCCTGTCAGCCTGACTCCCCCCCCTCTGCCCCCCGTTAAGGCCGCTGTAGGAGAGAGTCCCACACTGTTGATGGAGTGCCTGTCGTGTTTCCTAATCGCTATTGCTTATTTTATCCAATGTTGACATTGACAATTGATATCGATTACTTCCGAAGCGATGATCCTGGCGTAGTCCCAATCTATGACATGGTTGTTCCTTTTGTTCTTATGTTGTTGGTGTCTTGGTTCTCATCTCTCTCTCTCTCTCTCTCTCTCTCTCTCTCGCTCTCTCTCTGTTTCTCTCTCTCCCCCCTACCTATCCCTTCCAGCATGTGTGCTGTGACTGCAAGAAGTCCTTCTGCTCGCTGTGCTCGCTGCAGCAGGAGAGTGAGCGCGTGTGCGCCACCTGCAGCCTCCTGAAGGCGACGGCCTTCCAGCGGCCGCAGCTGATGCGGCTGCGAGTGAAGGAACTGAGGCAGTACCTGCTGCTGCGCAACATTCCCACAGACACCTGTCGTGAGAAGGTCTGCTCGAGCCCTGCTTGTTCTTGTTTTTTATTTATATACCAGTTCGGTGAGTAGTTCCAGTAAAAAGTCTACCCTGAACATGGCTTTACGTTACGTGGCTGTGTTCTGACTTATTTTGTAACTTGTCTATTTAATGGGACAGCACACACCTATTGCGTTATTTAAAAATCATGGTGGTAACTTGCACTGTACTATTCCACACCCAAATGTTCTAGTGTGGATCTACGCCCAACAGACGCATGATTCAATAATCCGCGCAGCCTGTTCCATTTACTAATTTTTGTTGGATATACGATTGAATGCAGCCATCCAATTTCTTCAGACAACAATGTGACCCCCCCGAGTGAGGCGTAATTTCAAAATGTCAGACCCTTGTTTTTAGCGCGTTAACTCATCTATAGCTAATTCAAATACTCGGTTATTGTACTTAAGTAGAATTCACGTACGGGTCTGTTCTTTACGTTTTTATTTCTCTCACGACTCCAAGACAATTAGCAATACTTTCTACACCTCACAACACAGGCTTGTTACATTTAATAGGTTATATTAATATATATTTGGTTTGTGTAACGACATCAATGTATAAGAACTATGGACATTAGCTAACACAGCATAATGTAAACACCACTGTGACATTTTCTATCATCATGTATCATTACTTCAACGTGATTTCAGGGCTTGTACTTTTTACTTTGACAGAGAACTAAGTAATTCCTGGGCATGGTATTAACAATTTATTACTAAGCGGGTTAAATCAAAGTGACTTTAAAGATGACAATTTTCCATAGGAGGACCTGGTGGAGCTAGTTTTGGGACACCGCAACCGCCAGGACCGCTCAAACCGTCTCCAAGAAGATGATATGGATATGGATGACGGTAAGATTGTCATACATTTTTTTAATGCATACATCTACTACATCTACTTATAAAAACAAGATGAAAACTGTTCTACTGCTCTTGAAACACCATCCAGTATGTGTCCAGTTTTCGGGAGACCTATGTTTAACAGAAATCTCAACCCCTCTTTTTATTTTAAACATCATTGATTTGAATGTTAATTGAACCTTCGAACAGTGTGTTTGAAGTAGGAATGTGAAAAATGGATTCATGGATTATTCAATCATCATTAATTTTATCGTCTAACAATTGATTATTCATTAACCTTTTTTGTACTTTATTGGCGCTTCTAGGTTATATGGTGTGGTGCCATTCAAGGCAGCACTTTTAAGCAGCATGACTCAAAAACATTATCAAGAAAGTATCTATGGGTTTTCACTCCTTGCGGTGTGTGTGCAAACCAAATGATCGCGGGACAAAAAAAATTGCTTTGGAAGCGTGTGAGGTTTCCCACTCTGTGCGGCGCGCAGCCACAAGTCTCTGTCCCTTGTGACAGAAGAGACATTTTGAAGTAGTGAATATACAATAATAAAGTATGGAATGTTACTGTGTTTGGCCCAATTTAGTCGAAGCATTAACTAGGATGTGCCGACTCACAACATTAAGAGAACACATTTGCTGCAACACCAGCTGTTGGTATTTTAGACAAGTGGCGGGCCTGGTTTCGCTCTTTTAATAATAATTAACTCTTGTGTCAGGGGAAGGGAGACAACCCGTTGGCAGATATCTCCTATTTTACCCTGAATGCCTCGCAGCACTCACCTCCAGGGGACTGATCAAGTCGGTGCTAGTCACGAGACTTTGCGCGGACCAACAGACAAAGCGGCAGCAGCGACGCGGTAGAGGCGAAGTCGTAGCGGCAGACGCCCAAGACCTAACCGTTTACTTTACTTATTATTTGGAAGCTCTGGAAGCCAAATTCGCGTCGGGTGTGCACACACCGTGAAGGCTCATGGAGCTATTGCGATTTTCTGGACCGGACGAAAGATATTCTTCCTAGTTGATACAGTGTGCGCTTATAGTATGTGTCAAATGTATTGTAGTAAACATTTTTGATGAATTGTTAAGAAAATGAATTGATAAAATATTATTGATCACTTAATCGATTATGGATTCATCAATAACATCCCTGGGTAGAAGGTCCAAGAACGGTGTTTCCTGGTGGGAAAATGATTGCCATTGAGAAATTATTTAAAAAAGAACCTTAATATCCTAAGATGATGGCGAAATGGATGACATGGACGTGGACGGGGATGAAGAAGAGCGAGACACCGCAAGCCTTAATCCTCAGCGCTCAGCCTACACACCACCCGGCCAGTCCACATCAGAGACCTCCTCGCTGGCTGGATTGGCGCTGGACAACCCAGGGCTAACTCAGAGCTCGGACAGCAACCAGGTAGTCACGCTAGAAGCACAAACTCAAGGGCAAATGTTGAAACTAGAAAGCACTCTGCAAATTCAGAAATCCACCAAGGCATGTGAAACCCAACTCTGTATCTATGCAGTGGGTCTTTGTTCCGATTCTAAAATAATTTGCGGTATAGTCAACCAATCACTAGTGTCATCTATGTGCAAATCCTGTATTGCACCTAAAACTTGTGTTCAGATGTGATTGTTTTTTGTACCATCCCATTTTAAAAGATTCAATCTGAAACTTTAGTGCAGCTTCTTGATGCATTTTGTCTAAATCAGACTCGCCCACAAAGGTCAAACTTTGTGCATCTGTACACATATGAAAGACAAAGTAATATTGTACATCCCTCCTAAAATTCTCAGCAAGCATCTTCCTGCCTTCTGCAGAGCTTAATTGGTGTACAGCTGTCGAGAGCGCCAGCGGCTCATTAACGAAGACGTTATGAACCATGATGAGGGGATAACCATTGTGACACCTACATTGTCACCATGGTTTTTCCATCACGTGATACTGGCTCAACTCGCCTCACCTCGTTTTGGTTTTCCATTATGTTGAAGGTTCCTGGTACCAGCTACCAACGTTTTGGTACCACCTCAGTCAAGATTCGAAAAAAGCAAAGCTGGTACTAAAATGTGATGTGAAAACACTGCCGACAACGTATTGGTCAGAGAGGATCAACATCATGTGTCATCAATGAGAAGGTTGCGCTTAACACTTTCGAACAATCAGATCGAAGTAGCAATAATTTCCCATTTTATTGCTGACAATGTAACAAACACAACTGAGTTAAATACTCATGCATCCCCAATGAGGGGTTCCTGAAGTACTTGTACTCACTGTGAACTGTTCAACTCAGTTACGTTTGTTACGTTGTGTGCAATAAATGGGAAACGATTCCTACTTCAATCTGATTGGTAGAAGGTGTTCAGTGTGACATACTTCACTCGAATTGGTCATAGAAAATCTCTTAGACCATGCCCCCGATCTCCGACCGTTAGCGTGTAGCGTGGCTGTGACTGAGAAGCGTGCACGACAATTTGGTAACCAGGCTTGCTAATGACGACCAGGTACCCTGTGTACTGGCTTGTAGAGGAAAGCGACACTCAAAAAGTACCCGGTGCCAGAGATGAGTTGAGTTGAGCTGGTGCCATGTAATGGAAATGTGCCACCTGGCAGCCGCATGCGGGAGCCCCTCCCTTGTGCTTCCTTGATTCCTTTACTGTGTTGGACAAATATTTGGCAGTTGATCTCTGCCAGTCGATCCGTTCCGGATGTGCTTCTCATTACCCAGGCCGATGCCATGGCCGTGGTGCTCTCGGTGCTCACATTAAACATACATGAAGTGCTTGTGTCATTAGATACCTTCTGGGCCGCTCTACCGACAGATTCAACACAGCCATGCTGCTACTGCTCTCAAGGAGACACTTGATCATTGTTTTCCAACCAGTAACTTTTGTCTTTTAGATCCTTCATGGCAGGGGTGTTCAATCTTGAAAAAAAGTGGATCACAATCTAATCAGGGCATATCATGATCTCACGATCTTATCATGCACACAAGTCACTGTTTGCGTTTCTGCTGCTGCACAGAGCCGCTGGTCCGGGCTCTGACTGGAGTTGGCCAAACGGTTGAAAAAATGGAGCAATGCGCGCATAGAATAGTAATTATAATAATAACGTAGACATTAGACATTAATTTGCACCGTATCATTTTCATAGAAGCCAAAGCAGTTCCATGTATTGGACATTGAGTTTTACTTTGCAATTAAATACGCCTCCACTATGACGAACACTGCATGTGTTTTGGAATTGCACAGAATAGTATCCTGGACACATTGTCAATTTGAATTTAAAATGCTATTCAATTTGTACTGGGGAGTAGTACTTTTAATCTTGGTGACTATAGACACTTGCTAACTGATAGTTGGCAAGTTCTGCTTTAATCCTTGTGTATTTGATCATCTGACAGCAGTTTGGGCCACAGGTGACCAATGAAACCCCTGTGCTTGACTCTTGTTGATTTGACATCTATGATGGCTGCCACATTAATGCAACATTGATGATGTGTGCTGCCTTGAATATGGACTAGTAGGCCACTCAACAGATGTATGTCGTTGTATGCCTTCACTGGGCTGACAATTTTGGGCCACGTTTGCCGGAGCTTTCGGGGCCATTTTCAGGAGCCCACTAAATATGTCTATGACAACGCACACCGGCTCATCTTGTTGATAAGATTCTATACTCTAACCAGGAAAAAATGTGCCCCCTTTCAAAATGGCAGTTCTCGCTGCTTGAAATTCACTTTAGGAGAGTACAGCGCACCGACGCAGGGTGATGAAAATGAATCATGGAATGTGAAAATAATACATTGTCTGTGTGGAAATACAGCCATCATTTTGAGCTTTTGATCTCAAAACAATAATATTATTATGGTCCATTCCAAACTTTGTCCAGGAACAAAAATATTGTCCATCTTTAGAACCACATCCATCTTGACAAAAAAGTGTAGAGTCACTGACAGTCAAATGTCAGAAGTTTACACATCTGTTTATAGTGTTTTACAGTGTGTAAATTATGACCCACTTTCATGTTGTTTTATCTTTTTTCCAAGATGTCTTGAATGGAAATAATTTAAAGTAGTGCCGTGAGATTTTCACAAAAAATAAATTCCTGATTTCTGTCTGTGAAACCTCAATTTTAGATTTTGATTCGAGTGTCTGAGGAAAAGAAAGAAACATTCCAAGACCCAATTTAATCGTTATAAAAAAACTTACAAAAATAGTAAGATGTAAAAAGTTTTACATCTTTCCAAATATAAATGTCTGATTGACTCTTGGCAATGAGCTGAACTAAGGCACGGTAGCTGCCCATCCATCCCTTTGCCACAATATCCCTCTATTTACAATAATAAAGAAAAACACGTGGACAGAACTGCATTACAGTATTGTTGCAGAGAACCATTGAGTGCAAAACCAACACGCACACCTCTTGTCAAGCCTCCAATATTGCTCCAATTATTCTAGACATGTTCGGGTGAATCTATATGCCTATAGAGGGTGGACATGTCACTGAATTGTGGTTTATTTGAATGTAAAACCATTATGTTTATCAAAGCGGGAGCCATGGAATTGAATCCTTACCTGAAGAGATTCTGTGAGTTGAAACTGCTTAATGGAAAACGTTGTGAACACACAACATTGGAGCCCATAGTCATTGACACTAATGGGGCTGCAATGCATCTGTGTGCATCTATTGAACTGGCTGTCACAAGTGTGTTTGCCTTATGTTTCTAGGACATTTAAATGTATTGAACCTCAGTGGTTGGAATGTAGGAGCCCACATAATTCACGCTCCATTCACTTGTAATACACTACTTATAGTCATATTACAGGTATACGATTTTTTTTTTACCTTACAACTCAAAATATAACTGTATAAGTTTTGCAATGAACTTGACAGAACTGAACTGACAGAAACTCGTGAAATTAATTGATAACGTAATAATTTAATTTTCTACATTTTCATGCATTTTCAATCAATCAAGTGAATTAAATATTTAGTATATTCAGAGATTATCATTTAATATAACATTTACATGACATCAGTCAGGGGCCATCAGCACAAAACTGCCAAAAATAGCAATGATTCAATTCTTTGGCGATTATTGATTATTACATTTGTTGCTGATTCATTTTACAATCGATTAGTTAATTAATCACTCCCTATTCCCTATATAGTGCACTATATGGGTGTCTGAATACTCCATGTACCTCATATAGTGCACTCAAAGTATGATACAAGGTACAATGAACTGTGAAAAGTAGTGAGCATCGATGTACCCTAGAGCAGTATAACCCATAGTGCATTGCGAGACGTTTTAAAAATGACCTAAACTAAAAAAACATGGCACGGCGGGAGTTACTAGCGACCGACCACGACAAATGGTTATAACTGTAATTACTTTTGACTTTCTGTGATGATTGTTGAATTTTATAATTATATATTTTATAATTTTATATATACGTTATCGTTATAATAATTTTGACGGCGCCGACTGACCGAAATCTCGGTCGTTGCTATATAGGGACTAGGGGATAGGAAGCGATTTCGGACACAGCCAATGATAAGTCGACTATTCGTTGGACTGCTATTCTGCAGACTGACCATTGATGGCAATTAGGGGTGGGCCAATTTGAAAATAAAAAAAATCCAAAATATGTACCATGTCAAATCATGACGGCCCAAAAGTTGCGATTCACAATCAAATCGAAAATCGGTTCACCCCTAATGGCAATAAGCAAAGCCATTCCTCTGAAACTCGATAAAACACTCCCAAATCCCACAAATTGAATTCTGCTTTAGTGGATGGTAAAAGAAGTCGCGTCTGACAACCCAAACATTGGCATGACAATATTTACGAATAGTCAGGACTTACTCTTTGGAGTAAGATGACCTCCTTGTGCACATTCTGCTACAAGTGGAGATGGTGAAATATGATCTTTATTATTGTTATTGTTGGTTATTAATGGGGCACGTGACGTCGCGGCTTGGTGATGGCAGACATTTTGGTGGTATCACGTACGGTGAAGTATACATATACGTACAGTTAAGTCCACTTCACGTCCATTATATTGGGGACGTAGTAAACCTGCCATCTGCTGGCGAGTTGATACCATATTACCACGGATAAATCTATAATAAAAGACCTTTTAAATGGACAATGACCGCAATGATACCACCATAATGTCTGATTCCGGAATCGAATTTGAGGGGAAGGATTTAAAATAAGGATTTTTTTTTTTCCATTTCAAAAATATTTGGGTGTCTAGTTTGGCATTTGGAGTTTTTCGTTACACTCTCGGCCATATAGCCAGTAGAGATCACATGGTATGCAGCTGTTCAACCCATATCATAAAATAAAATAATATAATACAATATAATAGTATAATAGGGCCTGGTGCCAATCTTCATTGAAGAAATTATAAACCACACAATTATATGAAATTACTTAATGAATTAATTTGATAAAACTGATATGCAATTGAATTTAAAAGGAACAAAAAAATAACACCGTGGTTTATTTTAACATGTGGTCATGCATTCGATTTGTATTACAATGTTAATCTGCATGCACGCGGATGGTGTCTGTCATGTCACATACAAGAGTGTCTTTTTGGCTGGGGACGAAGAAGCAGTCTGGGTCATTAAATGCCAGAAAATGGGCAAAAGCACAGGCTTTGTGCACAGTGTATATCAGAATTTGTTAATTTTCAAATAGTAAGTAATTTACAGTAGTTATAGTAATACTGTAGTAGTAGGGTGAATTGCCCTGTGGTGGGGTGAAGTGGTAAAAGCAAACTATGGTAATGTCTAAGATTAAGTTAAACTGTTCAACACTACATTCCACTGTTCCACACTAGTCACTAGGCACTCACTGTTTCACATTAGGACGTCGCAAAAAAATGCCCCCTCATAGTTGTCACGGTATCCCGGTTTTGAAATTAATAATCATTTCTGCTCCATAGTCCCCATATGTATATGTTGCAATTCATTACGAGACTCACACACACACACGCGCACACAGACATCGGCACATCCCTGCGTGATGTGGCCTCATTTCTGTAGCTCCGCTGTGTGCACAAAGGCGGAGCAGCCAGCCATGTTTGGAGCTGTTCATTCGTACAGTCAGCAGCTGTGCAGCAGCCCTCCCCTCCAGCAGTGCAAGTCTGAATATGCTGGAGCCTCTCGACGACAAACTCATTTGATGTTGTTGTTCCGATAATATTCTTTGATTACCCTTACCAATAGCAACGTGCAATTCACAGTTCACAGTTGAATCGTTTTTCTCACACAAACAGACATAAAAATAAAAGACAAATGCAAGAAGTATAAAAGAACCCAAAATACCTTAATTAACTAAATAACCCCACTCCCACACATCCAGCGTGTGGTATCCCCCTCCTCTATTGTAATTCCCAGAGATTAATGAATAATTTTAGTGGCCAATTCAGATAATGCTGTTATAGTGGAATCTTGTGCTCTATTGATTTTAGCGGCCAATCTCTTCAGTAAAATGATGTATTTCTCTAATGGCGCTTTTCCATAAAGCCCCCATTATCACTTTTATTGACGGGCTTCGCAGGAAACTGCGCCGTGGTCAGAAGTTGAAATGTGCGACACGGAGATCGGTGATCCATGTCGCAACTGCCTAATCAAGTGAGCTACTGAAAATGGGTTAAGTAATTGATACAACTAACATACTTATTGTCGAAGACGTCCAGAGACATATTTTTTAGAATGTAGAAAATTCTAATCACATATTCCCACAATGTAGAGATTCTCTCATTTAAATGAAAAGTAATTGTGTTCAGATATCATTTGTGGAGAATGTTCGACGGACCTTCAGAGATCAGTGCTACAATAAATTGAGTATTGGCAAACAGGTTTTTTAAGGTAGTTTGGCCCTCAGCATCTGTTGATTATAATGAAAACTTAAGAAAGGAAACTTAAGAAATCTAACTAGTAACTTTTAAAATAAAGTAGTCAGTAATCTAACAGTTACTTTTAAAAGGAGTAGTGGGTAATCAGTAGTTTGATTACTTTTTATAACTAGAAGTAAATGTGGCAACCCTGACTACTAGGGAGTATCACTGGATTCTCTGTTCTCTCTCTCGCAGGTGCTGGTTGTTTGCAAATCAACGGTACTAGCTGGGATGGTGGGGTGGGTGTTGTCGCCTACAGCATTGGGTCAGCATCGTCCAGACCGCAGAGGATTATGTAAACACTGTCGACTTCTATAAATACACCGTCTTGTGCATCTCACTTAGCGGCGGCCGAGCAGCTCCTCTCTAAGCTGGGCTTGTTGTCTTTGAATGGACTGTGTTCCCGTCGCCGGCGGTGATGTAATAATGCTGAGTCCTCGGACAGCACGGTGCCAGTGTGCATGGCTTTGACGTGCGGAGTGTGTGGAAAGGCCTGAGCAGTGATGCAGTTGTTTGCGGTGCTGCTTCTGTTATGATTCGTATAGCAAGGATGAAAGAATATGGACTCAGTCAGGAAACAATAAAGGGTTGGATGCACTCCGGCAATCCGTTTGATACAGCAACTCAAGAAACAAACACAAAACACTTGCAGCACACAGTGTGCAAAAGGGTAAACAAAACAACAGTGTACAGGTAATGAGAGTCTCTGAACACAACGAAATAAATGTTCGTATTAGCTAAAAGTCTCAGAAGGAGTACTCATCTCCGGGGGGTGGTCCGCGACTGATGAGCCGGATCCGGAGGTGGAGGAGGTAGATCCTGCAGTCGGAGATTAGCCTCAGGTTACCTCAACGGCTAACAGGCTAAATGACTAACAGGTAGTAACACAGGGAGCTCAACGTGTGTATCGATCTAACTATACAAAACATAAACTTGTCAACCTAAGAACTGACCAAGGAAGAACTTGGACGCTGCGTCGGACCTGCGTCCGAAGCCCCTTTAAGAAGGGGAGAGCAGCCAATCACGGAACCGCTCCGGAGCCGAGTGAGTGGAACGCCAGCTGTGCTGGTGCGGTCCACGGCCGAACCTGGCGCCTGGGTGCCGCCCGTGGACGAGCGGCTCATGACAATAAC
>OMKY01068823.1:4519-15611 GCA_900302395.1 Bregmaceros cantori | reverse complement strand
TATAATATTATAAGTATATAAAATTATAAATAAATAAATAAATAAATAAGACTGGTGGAAACGTTCAACTTTATTCTCACAAAATCACAACAATGGCTCATGGACAAGAGGACGGTGTACGTTGAAATACAAAACCAGGTACATGGCATGGCCGAACCATCTGCTTGGCTGTTGGTTAGGGAGGGCTCGTTTTAGTGACAAGATATTATTGAAGCAAACCATTAAAGGTTGTTCATTCACTTAGGGAGTGGTCACATGGTCTCATCATACGTGGGTGCAAGCTGTTAAAATCTGTGCTCCAGATGAACAAAAGTTACGAAAAATCATCAGGGCGATAGAATCACTTTTAGTAACAAAAAGAGGAGTATATTGGCATCACTGACCGAGGTTACCAGCATCGATGTCTGCTAAATGAGAGGCTGAACTTGCCAATTGCAGACTTCAGTCTTGCTGGTGAATATGGTGGTGCTTGGGTCACAACCCGGTTATTAAATAATAGCCATTTTTAGCCACTGCCCACCATTTCTGGTGCTTGATCTAGTTATGAGTCTGCTGTGACAAGTGACGAACTCCCCTTGAATATTCTTAAGCATCAACATTGACCATAATACATCTGGTTCGGACACGGGTCACCCTGGTAAATCTCACTTCAGTTGTGTCCCGTTTTCCAAGCAGCCTACCAATATAAATAAGTATGTAACTAAAAGTAACCATTTAAATATATATTTTGTCTCAAAACGCTACAAACACTGAAGAGGAGAAATGTCAACGCCTTCATGTGAACCGCACACACAGCAGCTGGGAACATCGTGAAATCAAGAAAACCGTTTCAAAATCAAACATTACTCAACTAAAAAACTGATACCGTTTAGGCCGTTACTATGGGAACCACAAGGCACATAAAAACCCATAGGTCGGGGAGGGGGGGGGCGGGGGTTCAAAGCAAACACTAGGTCAGTTAACACATATGCAAATCCCAATGCAAACTATGAACATAAAAAGTTAAATATATTAGCTGGTAGCTCCGCCTGTCAGTTCAGACTTCACATTGCCTGAAAAGGGGACGAACATGGAGGTATTATACTTTTAGAAGCACAGCCAAATTTCACTACACGGACACTGAAGAGTGCATTTACAGTTACATCGGAACAGCCAGCAATGGCTAGAGGGCGTCCTACGCGGAAACTAGATACAGACGCCGGCAGATCACTACTCGCCTAGTCTCCAAATGGTGTATAATACCTTCATGGGGATCGAGAGACTTGCCACTCGCAAGCAATTTCTAAAGTGTCAATGTGACTATAGCGCAGTCGCAGGCAATCCTGCCCGACACTGGACAGCAGCAAAGGGGGAACATCAGGGTCGTCCAATTTGAATATTTTGGAATTAAATTAAAATGTATCTGGAAATGCACTTCACATAAAAAATAACTTGTTTCCAGGTAATTCATTAACATTTAAGACCCAGGTCAGCAAGGTGGTGCAGTGTTGACACCCATACACAGTGTCACATGATTTTAAAATAGGTTGAGTATTTAGTTTTTAGCATATATTGGATATTGGAACACGTTAAGAATGCTATTTTAATGCGGGTCAGCTTCAGCAGATGCTTCTGCTCTGCGCCTTCTTCCGCAGTAACATTTCTGTCCTCGGTTGTTTCAAATGGAATACAATACAAAGTGAAGCAGTTTTTGTTTTTAACTTTGAAAATACATTAAAGACAGTGGGGGCGGGGGGTTGCAGCCTTTTAAAAGACAAACAACGTTGTTAGCTTATATCTATGAGGCAAACACGCGCTCGTTTATTGTGCTACGGAAAAGTCAAAAGGCCTCAAATTCATCATCACAGAACATTATGAAGATTCAATACTAATCACCAGATCAAATCAAGTTGTTCAAATAATTCAGTAAGTTAAATAAATGGGTTGTTTTTTCACACTCTCTCCAAGATACTTATTCCGTGCAAATATTTCTATGTTTGCCCTCAGGCAAACCGTCCTTCCAAAGCGGCCCTTTCAAAGAGATACCTTGGATGTTTGGACGCCTTCATAACACGCTCCAAATGGCCAGGGGGGGCTACATGGGGTCGACAAATGACACGGCAGACGGCGTCAACGCTTAGCTTAGGGTCAACGCTATACCGCAGGAGCACTGCATCCACCCAGGCCCAAGGCAAAGCATGCTTTCCCAGAGCACAAAGTGAATGGGTGCATGACAAACAGCAACAGGGCATAATAATAATATATATTTTTTTAAAGCAAGGGAGGCACTGTGACCTTCAAGCCGAAATGCAGTCAAATTGATGACAACATGCCCATCATCATCTCAATCACTAATAGGAATACTTATAATCTGCTACGTGAACCTTTTATTGGGACTTGGTGCAGAATCTTCATTTCGCAAATTCCTTATTGAGTAGTGCTATGTATAGCAAAGTATTATATTTTTATAATAGTCACCATGTTGGCTTACTTGCTTTTTATGTGCTCCTTCTATATAGAAGTGAGGAAATAGTATGTGTAGTAAAATTATATGTACTACTTCATAAACGTGAAACATTTCTCCATCCATAGTTGCATTACAAAATATTTGGAAGATCTGGCACTCGATGAGTTATTTAAAAAAAAAAAAAAATCCTCTATTGTGAAGCACTGGCTTGCTCTGCAGTGTGCATTCAAATTGAAACAGGTGGAATCCACTATGAGATCTACTGGTTACAGTCAAGGGGGAGGGGGTGGTGGTGAAACATTGAGGATGCTGAAAAAAAACAAAAACAAGACTCTGTAATTAAAACAAGTTAAGCAGGCCGGTGCCAGCTGCAGTGGTTTCTGCATCGAATGAGTGGTCAAAAAAAAAAAAAATCCATTGCCTTACACTACAGAGAGTTCAACGCTTATGTGCCAACAATCTTCGGTTTCACCAAATGCCAAAATCTTTGCCTTGCACGGAGAGTTGAATACTCAGGTTTGATCAGTTTTAGGTTTCACCAAATTCAATCAAATCTGCTTATATTTTTAAACATTTAAATGTTGTCAAAATTGGTTCGGCAACTCTGAGCACTCTAGCCCACACACTGCTGCCGATTCCGCCGCACAGTGCTGGCATGCAGAGACGAGGAGATGAGTCTTGACAGTTCGCTAACTGACGACGCAGGTTTCCGCTGCAGGGAGGTGGGACTGAAACCGCATAAAAGAGCCGGTTGGACAGGATCTGATCTGTTCCCCGCGGGGCATAACAGGTAGCTCCGGGACATAGAAGGGCGTTCTGCAGCTGGCAAAGACTTGCAGATGGAGTGGAATATGTTCATGCTTTATCAGTCAGATTTAAAAAAAAAAATTAAAAAAGTACACACAGTAACTATCTGCATGTCATGACCAAAACAACCACTCCAATAAAACGTGTATGTAAACCGAGCATTGATACACACAACCATCATAACGGCTACCTTAGCATCCCCCCCTCACCCCTCCACACATTTTAAATTTATAATGACACTTTTTTTATCTTATTTTCTAATTTTCTTGACAAACATGCAAATGAAGCAATCAAATTAGCTTTAAAAGACAGAAAGCAGAGCCATTTCCAAATCCACTTTTTTTTTTAAATAACTCCCTCAGGAACTTACCTGCACATACATGCCCAGATGCAAATTGCATCATTAATTTAAGAATTTATCCTTTCCATGACCCGTTAGAAACTAGTTAGCAAGCCAATTCTGCTTTGCGGACTTTGACATAGTCCAGTTCTGTGCAAGAAATTGTGTGGAATTTAGACAGTCACTGCTCAATGTACTTTATAAAACATGGGCTGAACAACTAGGCCTTGATCAGAGACACGGTGCTCTACATTTTTAGAACTTAAAAAGTTGTAAGCACAATTTTTTTCGTTGTAATGCTTACGTATAATACGCAATATTTGGTGGACTTTCAAACATCTGTGCAAATCACTTTGTTTGAAAGGCTTAATATTTTTGAGACGTTTCTTGTCTCAAAGTTTGGTGCGCACTCAAAATGGGCAGTGGCAAGGAAAGAGTTAAGACATAAACTCAAAAAATTCAGTAGTGGATAAAGAAATGTCTAGATCTAGCAGAGGTAGTAACTAGACAGGTGAGAGCGTAGCGTATGGTCACACACTGATGACAAACAGACACACATGGACGGCTGCACGTTAGTGGTCTGACCTCCTGCTATTCCCACTATTACTCAGACTAATGAAGTCTAGTAGTCACAATTTAATAGCATCTAACATGCAAGAACTTTCTTTTTCTAGTTGACGTTTAACTCTTTGTATTCATCAATCTATTTCTGCAGCTAGAGTCAAGTACCATATATTGAATAGAAATAAAGTTAAACTTCAACTAGACGAAGAAGATTTCTAGCATGTTCTCTTCTTGAGTTGCATGCCGTTAAATTTAGAGGTTGAAATAGCAAAAGGATGCAGATTGGCACCCCACACACACACACATACAGGCACACACTGGTGTGACTCTTCTCTCACTCTAATGAAACGATGGCCTGCGTCGTTTCAGGCAGCGTGGCGTGTCACTGACCACCTGTCCGTTTCGGCAAACTTCCACAACACCTCGCGTTCAAACTCCTCCATCTCTTCCTCGAGGGCCTCCCCCTCGGAGCCCCCTATCAGGTCGGCCACGTCTTCCAGCACATCGGCCATGGCGGCAGCAAACTCGGTGAACGGCATGCGGTCATGGACAAATATGTCACCGCGGAAAAACTCGGCTGCCAGTGCGCTGGCCGCGCGGTGGCTCTCAGCAGGTGCGCGCTCTAGACGGGCGAGATAGCCCTCGAGCAGCTCGTCGAACCCTGCGCGATCCACGGGGTAAAGTCCCGCTGAGGCCGCGCATGCCAGGGCATCACCACAGCCTAGCGGCGCCGAGCGCAGTTTGCGGCGCAGCTTCTCTGCCTGCCGCCGCCAGAAGCGCTCGTGGTTGTATGGTCGGGGGGGCTCGCCGCTCTGCCGTGCCTCGCGATCCAGACGTCGCTCGGGTTTGCCTCGCTCCCATTCCCCCTGGTGCCGGCGCCATTCCTCCTTGCGGGCTAGACATGCAAGAAAAAAAAAGATGAATTAGGCTGATATGCATAAAATGTTATCTTTATTTTTAAAAGTTATTTTTCCAGTGTCAGCGCCGTTTTTCCATCTTTATTGGATAGGATTAGTCGGAAACTGGGTTGAAGAGATCGGGGGTAGACATTGCAGACAAGTCGACGAGCGGAGTCGAGCTCGCGGCACTGCGGACGCTGCGGTAGACACAGCGCCACTAACATGAGTGGGGTCGCGTTAGGTGCGGTGTCCATAACCACTCGGCCAACGCGGACCCCCATAAAATGTTATCTTATTGTTGCATTTGTATCATTGTATCGATTTTCTGGGTGTGGTGCTACATAGTCAAAGTAAAAACTGGATATAGACGAGATGCTAACCCAGGTTCTCTTGGTTAGTGCTTTACCCAGTGCATACAAGGCACACAATCAAACTACCATGGTCCATTTTTAAACTTTGTTCATATACAGTGTGTGTTGTGTATGTGGGTTAAGCATAGAATCGGGAAAAGACTGTGGTACATTATGAGGTTGTGTACGGTCACAAGAAACGTTGAACCCACATTGTTTGTTTGCATACATGCACATAGGGCCATACAATGAATAAAATTGTCCTTGAAATCGCGAATCTGGCCCCAGCGATTATGAAAAATGAAAATTATGATTTTATTAGTATACTTTTTTAAAATGAAAAACATGGGAATTTTTGCATTTCAGTTATATATTGTTTATACCTTACATATCATGAGATTACTTATGTAGGCCCACCGACTGTTATGTTTTCTATTGCATTTACGCTATAATAATTTAATTTTGTGATTTTAAATTACATTCTGCACATTTTTTAAAGAAGCACAATAAAATACTGTTGTTTATCATTGTTTTATAATCCTGATTTCAGTTAAGATAATAATCGTGATTGTGTTTTTTTTTTCCCCTTAAACATGCAGCCCTACACGCTCACAATGAATACACATGCAGAGCACAATGCACTCACTTTTTCAGTTGCCTCCTCTTCTTCCTCACAATCTTCAAATGAAAAGCATTAAAAAGGACCACCTCGAAGCATATTAACATTCTCTGTGCCAACGCTGTTGCCTTCTGTCATATAAGGACACCATCCTGCAGCTCTATTTTCAATAAAACACTGTTCACGACCACTCAGTCAGTCTCTAACCCATTCATTTTACAATGAAGGATTTACATGCACATTTTACAGCCATCTCGCTTTGTTCCTCCGGAAAGTAGTTTACTCAGGTAAGCTTGCTTTCTCCACTTCAATACGATTAATTCATTACCTCCAGTCCACTGCCAAGGAGCTTGTTTTCATTCGTGTATGTTGCTTTGTTTGACAATCCATTACAATTTAAGAGATGATCAGGATTGTGATCCAGGTCCAGACATCTGTTTTTTACAAGTATTCTTCGCAAAAATACTCCAAAGGTTATGGACAGCTCTGTCTTGATGTCTCCACGCACTGTATGCACATGTCCGTTTCCAATTTGCCATGACAGTGTTGATGTATATTTTATTTGATGTATGTTATTGTATTTCTATGTTATTGCTCACTGGGTTGCAAAACAAGTTTCAGCTTTCGCTGACGAATAAAGATCTATTGGCCCCAGGAATCCATTATCATTTAGAGAGCATTTAACAGACTAAGCTACTGTGGTGCACAAAACACAAGAAAGCTTAAGTGGAAAATATTTTTATATATTTAGATTCCAGCCGACGCTCTTCCTTAAGAGCCGCTCTCCCAAAATAATAACTAGCATAGCAGCATGTCCCACCTTTATTGTGGGCATCGGCACGGTGTTTCTCCGGCCCTCCATCCTTCCTCTTGTGGCCTCCTTCAGCTCTCTTCGGCCAGCTCCCCAGCTGCTCTCCATGTTCCGAGAGACGACGCCGCATCTTCTCCAGGTCTCGTTGCAGGCGTGCTCCAATACTGTGCAGGCGGACCTCCATGGCATCGAGACGAGACTCCTGCCTCTGTAGCTCCCCACTCAGCTCCAAAGCTGAAAGCTCAGCCGGCGACTTCGCTGTGGGACGATGGCCAGGTATTGACTTTCTGTCTATAACGCCAAATAATCCTCGGCCAGATACTTGGTATTTTAGCTCACTGTCTGTTGCACCGATACGACTATTGGGGCCAGTATCTGCACTAAAAAAGTTAGCCTGGCGAGGTAGAACCAACGAATTGTCCACGCATCGCACGCGATTGGAACGTTTATTGGGTCTGGTAAAACAAGGTTCGAAAAACGTGCCAATCAAATCGTGCTATCCGGTCACAACACAGTAGGTAGGATAAGTGGCGGGGGGGGAATGACAACCAAACTCCGCCCACATCTCGTGTCGTCTATACCAAACTCCGCCCACGTCTCGCGTCACCCATACCAAACGCCGCCTACATTTCTATTCGAATAATTCGATTGGTCCACCCATATACGGGCGAAGTCTGGCTGATTTTCCTAGACCCACTGTACCGTCTAGCGATGTGCGAAGCGTGGACAATGTGTTGTTCATTGTTTTATAATCCTGATTTTTTTTACCCAGGCTCGCCATGGTAAAAAAAAATGAACGCAGCCTTCTCACTCAGACACTCACTACACTCTATGTTGTGTGATCACATCTGCATGCCTGCTAAGCATGTCACGCAGCTATTGCTTTTGGTCTGTTCAAGACCAATTTAATGCTGAGTGGTATCGGTATGGTAGGGGTGTTGAGCCCAGTCATTGTCAAGCTTCGTTCTGACTCTTTATATAGAGGCGTGTAGGCACACTGGAGCGCCAACGGTGGCGGCCCAGAATGCACCGCGTGTGCATTCACTACACTGCCTCCCCCGTCATGGCCACCGCCCCGGTGGCCGCTCCACTCCAACGAGTCCGCGACTTGCGATGCCCGAGCATTGTGATAAGATCGTGAGATCGTGATATGCACTCACAAGATTTTTTTTCAAGATCGAACACCCCTACGGTATGGTATCGGCCGATAATGCGCAGGCAGGTATCGGGGCCAAAACATGGTATCAGTCCAACACTACATCAATACGATAATAATGTAGCATAAAACGTGTATAAAGTGTACACACTCAACATCTAAATAATGCGCCGCTGCCAAATCCTTTTCCTATGGCCTCCCTCCTTTTTCCCTCTCATGCCGACTTAATATTTGACAATATAAATTCAAATTCAGTAGGTCCTGTAGGTGTGTGCCCCCACTGAATACACATGTTGAAAAAATAGCAAAATACATGGCAGGTAAATGACACCGGAAGTGACGTTCAGACACCGGAAGTACCCCCGAACTCATCTATATACATACAATTCTTCCCACATCTGCCATCAATGCCTCCACGCAACCCCAGCAATCAACGACGCATCGCGCAGAGACTACCATCGACTAAAGCCGTGCCGGTGATGGCCCACGCAAAACCATTACATCCGCTACACTCCTCGCTTCGGGGATATAAATACACCCACAAAGCCAGTGTGGCTTGGCAATAATATCATAAGCTTACTGCCCATGGACGAACCCCTTTTATTGACATTCATGAACTTTAATCAAATAAAAATGAAAAAATGACCCCTGTCACATCATTCACAAGAGGCCTTCTAAGATAAATACATCACAACAGGGTTAGGCTACCTCGTATAATCATGTTAATATAAGGATAACCATGGATCTAGGAATCCTGGTTATGAAGGGAGCAGCAGAACTGCATAGAGCACTTTTTTTAAAAGCCACGGAAGCAGGCTTCAGTTGAAAATCCATGAGACGGCATCTCTGCAAAATAGCGTCTTTAATCGCCATCCATCTGGATAAATCAATATTTTTGATATATATATTACCCAGGCCTATTTACACCCATGAAAAGTTTGAAAACCTATTTTGGTCCACATTTATAATAGATATACCACAGTGAGGGGTGTGTGACTGTGGGGGAGTGTGGAGTGGGGGCGGGGGGGCGTACCAGCCAGGGCTTTGACCTCTGTCATATGGGTGCTCATCCCCTGAAGTTCCTGGATGAGGGCAGAGTGGGCGCTCCTCTGCTCCTCCACGGCATCAACAGCTGTCAGCACGTCGGCGCCACTCCCGGAGGCTCGAAGGACCGCCAATATTGCGTCTAGCTCTGCGGCGTTGGACTGCCAACGCAGCAAGCACACACATAAACGATGGATGAGGAATTAGAAAGAATCAGAATAATTTCACTGCCCAAGTTGTCGAGTGCCCTCCGGACAAAACGTCCATATCAGCACCCAAAAGATTTATCTTTAAGAAAGGTATCAAGAATCGAAAGAGCACAGAAACAGCAAATTCACCGTTAAAGGGACAGGCCACACTTTTTGGAGAACTGTGTTAATGGATGCTGGAAGCATCATCGCCATCTACTCTAAAGGTTTGCTGAATAAAACCTGTCCATCAGTCCGTCGTAACTAATGGTGTTTTATTCTGATCTTGCACTTCACCTTCATCACATTTTATTCTATTGCTATTTTTTTAAATTAGTACACTTTTATCATTTACACATTTACACAGCACAGCAACATCATGCTATTCTCTTCTTGTATGCAATATATATACTTTGATGAGATTGAGTCCGGCTTAGCCGTTTATTGTTATTCTATTCATTAAATGCAAATGGACTGTCTGCTGAATTGTTGAGCCACTGCTGATTTATGTATAACTGCATTGTTTGCAGATGTTGTATTGTGATTGCCAATTGTGACGTTGGTGTGTACTAGCACACTTTGACCACAATTTTCCCTCTAGGACAGCTGAAGTATTTCTGATCCAGGTCAAAATGTAGTTGTGGTGACATTTACTACGGCAAATATATTTAATAACATATGTAGAATATATATGCAGTCAGCATGGACTGCTAAAAGGATATCCCCGAAAAGCGATAGAACCCTCAATGAACAAATTGGAGCGCCATGCTTCCTGTTTGGCCATCTCGGTGGTGTTGGCAAATTCTTATCGGTTCATGAAACTACCCTTGAGCATTAACTCACAGAATCTGGGACAAATCAATCCATTCAAAAGTTATCGCGTTAACAAAATGGTCCCTGCCGTGACAGTGGAGGCGGCGCATGCAAAACATTTCATTCCTTATGCTGCGCGTTTCACGGATATAATTAAGTGGAATTAAATTTGCTTTTAATTCAGAAGGGATGGTGTGTGGATGTCCAAGTGCTCTATGATGATCAAGACCGATGTGTAGTGGCATCATTTGGGATGAGGACCAAAGATGACTGAACAGTAACTTACATCTTGACTGTAAGATGCTAAGTTCAGTAGTAGCTGCGGCTAATCTATAGATCTTTACAGCCAATGACCACCAAGGGACATTCTACAGCACTCCTGCCTCAGAGAATAGGCTACAATGTCTCATAAAAATGAGTGGGTTAACCTAGCGAAAGCCAACAGCTCACATGCTCTGTTAAAACACAGTTGGCTCATTGACGGTTCATGTGCTACAAATAGGACGCTGCCATTTTGTCCGACCCTCTGATATACAGTTCCTGTACAGCTGCCCGTGTAAACTCGTAGCAGACTGAAGTGGCTTGAATTTGACACACAAAACGCACACGGTTTCAAAATCTTCTTACTACAGCTCACCATGTGATCAATTACCCATTATCCACCCCGCTTTGCTCACCTTTTTGAATAAATATTGCTGAAATACAAACAAAATGTGGTCATGTGTTCTTCTGGACCAATGGAATGGAATATGCTGTGCAGATTATTAAATAGTTTGTGTGGGGCACAGATCCGCACTACACTAGTTGGGCGTGGACTAGCACACCCCAAGTTACCACCATCCTTTTTATTTTTTCCGGCGTCAGCGACGTTTTTCCATGGATAGGATTAGTCGGAAACTGGGTTGAAGAGATCAGGGATAGACATTGCAGACAAGTTGACGAGTGTAGTCGAACTCGCGACACTGCGGACGCTGCGGTAGACACAGCGCCACTAACATGAATGGGGGCGCGTTAGGTGCGGTGTCCATAACCACTCAGCCAACGCGGACCCCCGT
>OMKY01068817.1:2292-13510 GCA_900302395.1 Bregmaceros cantori | reverse complement strand
TCAGACACGGCCATAGTCTCTTTCGTCTCATCCAACACACATCGCCATGGTTTACAGCAACTTGCCTTGCCCTTCAACTGCAGGGTGGACATCAACAATGACCGCAGTGTCAGTGCTAAAGAGATGCAGCGGTGGATCATGGAGAAGACCGAGGAGCACTTCCAGGAGGCTGTCAAGGAGAACAAGCTGAGTTTCCGTGCTGTGGACCCAGACGGCGACGGTAAGTGGCAGCGTACCTCGTGTTCATTTTCATAGACTCGGAGTTCCATACCCTGACAAGCCAGAACCAACGAATCGTCCATGCATCGCTTGTGACTAGGGCTGCAACTAAAGATTATTTCCATCATCGATTAATCACCAATTTTTACTGACGATTAATCGATTAATCGCTTTCAATTAAAATCTGATCGATTGTTAGCGTGAATTATTATTGAAAGTGTGCAAACTCTTTTCTGTTTCGCTATTGCTAACTCCACTCATTGCTAACATATACGTTTTTTAGTATTACCATGAAATAGCCTACACATCCATGCTAAATTCTAAACTATTGTGTTTTCACCCAAGCTTACGACATTGGGAATGGCTACTAGCATTGGGAACAACAGCTAGCAGTTTTGGCAAGTGACTCCTTGTCGTCTTTAGAGCAGCAACCGCCATCAAGGTCTCAATGTTTGTGGAAAGGGCTTTATTAGTAACATTGAAAAATGATTGTTATTATTACTATTATATGCGGGAGAAATGAACTTTTTCTGTGAAGTTTTGTGCCACACATCAATGCGCCCGTAGACAATTTATCTAATGTATGTTTGACCAGCCCGCCAAAGATGCGTCCCTTCGTTTCAATCGCTTCACAGGAACGGTCCATTGTATGATTCCTGTGGGGGGAGCATTAAGCCCAATCTTTTTATTAAGAACAATTTAATAATTTGATGTTTATTCTTGTTTTTTTGTGTGAAAAGATGCTCATATTTTATTTAAGCATTTGTTGTTAATGATACTTGGTGCTCACCCGTGGACACCCCTTTCAGTTTATTTGCTCCCACAGAGAAATGCTATTTAAGGGCTGGGGTTTTTGATGTAGAGGGGAGTTGATACTCGACCTTTTGTCGATATTCCTGGGTGTCCTAACTGCTCGCTGTTCCACAATGTTTTACCGCCACATATGTGCAATGCTCCAGCACAGATTTTGAAAGATTCCGATTTGCAAATGACAGATGTTTTGATTGTTGCATGGTCAGGTCGCGTGTCTTGGGACCAGTACAAAATCAAGTTCCTGGCAAGCAAAGGTCATGATGAGAAGGAGATTGCTGAGAAGGTGGCGAAAAACGAGGACCTCAAGCTGGACGAAGAGAGTAAGTTGACACGCTGATGTGGTACTGATGGCCTGTTTCAAGATGACGTTGGCGGCAGATATTAAGGTGGTATCATTGCGGTCAGATGAACAGAGCAATATTTGCCTAACATTGTCTGTTTAAAAGTGTTCTATTATTGATTTATCTGTGGTAACATGCTATTAATCGGCAGCAGTTGGCTACTTCGTTTGCCCCTAATATAATGGACGTGAAGTGATAAGTAATGCCACTTAGCAGTACGTATAAGTATAGTTCAACTAGGGGTGTTAAAAAAAAAACATTTGAAATCGAAATCGGATTATTTTGTTCAGAGGATTTTGGTAAAAGTCAAATCGTATTTCCTTTTTAACATTGATGGTAATGATTTTGTTGGTCTGGTTTCAAGTTATATGGGTGAATAAAATGTATATAAATCGATAATTGTATTAATCCTAAACCAAAGGGTCAGGTGTCTCTACTTAATTCCAAAAATGGACGGCATTTGCAATGCTTGAAATTGAAATATATGAAATATGAAACTTCTTGTTTTGATGTATTTTGTCCTCTTTTTTGTTATGTTTTTTTGTCCTATTAAGAAATCGGAAACAAATCGAAAATCAAGATTTCAAAGACTCAAATCGGGATTTTATTTTTTTGCGAAATCATGCAGCTCTAACTTCACCGTATGTGAGAGCAAAATGTGCCGCCACCAAGCCATGACAACGAGCCCCCAGGGGGCTTCGCCGACAGCCAGGTGTAATCTAGCAATCTGCTAGTCCTGTGTATATCCATCTTTCTCATGACCCATGACACACTTTGCAATGAATGCCATCTCTTTTGCTGTGTAACATGTTGAAGTGACCAATGGTTCTGTACTGTCTGTCGTTAAATACATTTCATTCATTCATTCATTCATTCACGACGTCACATGCAACAGTCCTATTGCCTCATGGGCATACAAGAACATACTTAACAAGAAACAATGTACGATGCGTTTGCATGAGCAGCTCAGGAGATTCTGGAGAGCCTAAAAGATCGATGGTTCCAAGCTGACAGCCCCCCTGCTGACCAGCTCCTCAACGAAGAAGAGTTCCTCTCCTTCCTGCACCCCGAGCACAGCCGAGGCATGCTCAAGTACATGGTGAAGGAGATCGTACGAGACCTGGGTAAGTGCAGTACGCTACACTCAGATTCAGAATCGCTTTTATTGCCGGGTCATGCATAAAACGCAACTGGAAAGTCACTTCAGACATTTGGTTCACACCCTGGTACAGTAAATATAACATAGTAAAAATATAATATACACTGTGAACACAATGAAAATAACAACATAGTAGAAATAATATATAGTAGTGCGACAAAATAACAGTAATATTACGCATAATAAAAATGTAATACAATAAAATAATAAGATCTAATATAAAGTGACACCGTTAGAAGTTCACAAGTTACGAGAGCAGCATACTCACAAGTCTCGTCACATGCATGACTTGTGCATGTACATGAAGTGCACATTCATGCAAACAACTCTCTTATTTAATTATTTTGTGCTTTTGAGGTAAACTTGAATCTGAAATGGTGAGGAAGGGCAACACAGATCTGAAGAAAGGTGGTCAATGGGTAGAATTTAGGGCTCTTTCAAGTTTTTCTTTCTTTTTTCTTTTTAATAAGTCCTGATTGTCTCTGAAACTAAAATAAAGAACAGCCAACCAACCAAACGAAACTTTGACTTTAGATTATCTTGAAAGAAAATAAGAAAAAAATAATAAATTATTTCATTGTTCATTTTCAAATTTAGTAGACATTGTTTCTACTTTAAGCCTGGGATGACTAAGCCTAAATTGTGCTTTCTTATAGCTGATTTTCCATCTTTCTAATAACCATGGATAAACTCTATAAAACAAAGTCATTGCTATACACATGTTGGCTCCTTTTTTCAAACTAGCATAGCTATCACTCAAAAACCTCACAACACAACAACATTTCTAGGCCTTTGTAATGACGTTTAAAATTAAACATGAGAAAAAATGTCAAAAGAAAGGATAGAGATAGAGAAGAGAAAATAAAAGACCATCCAGATCCATGTGAATTTTATAAAATCCTGTGTAGATTTTAAAGTTTTTAAATTTTCATATGAAAATCACTCTAGTTCAGCCTACATTTAAGTGGGGATGAACAGTTTTTGATTAGTTGTTGTTAATATTTTAATGGTTTTGATTGGTTAATAGAACTCCTTCAACGGACACCTGGAGAAAAGAGGAGATTGAGATTCAGGTTGGGGTGCAGGCTTAAACTCGTTAAGAAATAATTTAAATGTTAAAAAAGCATCTTGGTTTCTTCTTACTACAAATATCAAAATCTACATAGCACGGGCAGCATGGTGGCAGAGAGGTTATAGAGCGCACCCTAGACCACAGGTCGAACACTGCTGCTGGTTCTAATTTCCCCCTCTGGCTTTTCTGCAATGTCTTCCCACGACTCTTCATACCAGTTTCCGATTTAATCCTATCACTATCTCTCAATAAAGAATGGAAAATGGGGCTTGCGGCCAAAAAATAACTTAAAAAAAACAAACAAAAAAACGACATGGTTAGCATTCCAATGGTGAAGGTAAAGATCGCTAAATGGGCATAACTACTCATGAACAATTAAACGACGAATAAATCAATGACTTCCAGTTTATAAAGTGTGTGTTATTATTGTTGACCCCTTGCAGACCAGAACGGTGACCACAAGCTGACGGTGGGAGAGTTCATTTCTCTGCCAATGGGCACAGTGGAGAACCAGCAGGCCCAGGACATAGATGATGACTGGGTGCGCGAGAGACAGAAAGAATTCAAGGAGGTCATAGATGCCAACCACGATGGTATCGTCACCATGGATGAGCTGGAGGTTGGTGCCATTTCGCTTAATGATAAAATTCTCATTTTAAAATTGTCATATATCTCTCACTGTGCGTACAGACCAGACACAAATTGGACAATAAAAAATGCACTTTGGACGCTTGTAACATGTTTCTGCATTTTATTTTGAAAGCAGCGTGTGTACTTCAAAGTGAAATTTCCCCCTCCCCAGCTCGTAAGCGGCAGCTGCAGCTCGCAGCAGCAAGTGCCTTTCCCTTGTAAGTGAAAGGAGGAAGATGTGGAGGGGAGTAGTGAATATACAATACAAAACAATGACGTATTAATAAAATCCACACTTTTGTTGTGCATGTAAGCTCTTCAGTGGTACTATTCGCCTACAATACACACACACGTAAGCGGGCTAAAGATATGCCATGTTCCATTACTTTCTGAGTACCTCTGTGAAGTTTCCCACTCAGCACGCGTCTCTGCTGTTCGCTGAGGGACTGCTTGGCTCAAGTCACATGACCTGCGGCAGCAGTTGCACAGTAGAGGCGAAGTCATAGTGGCAGACGCCCAAGACGCGCCGCCCAATTCGCCCAAGATGCCAATTTGCGGGGCTTCGCTCCTAACCGTTTTACATATTATTACAACATATTATTTAGAAGCATTGGATGCCCACTTTGCGTTTGGTGTGAACACACAGTGAGACCTCAATAGGGCTGGAGCGGAAGACATTTTGGAAGCAGCATCACAGTTGAAGAAAAAAATTACAGATACAATTGTATCACTCAAAATACTTTTTGAAATTTCAGTTTTTGCAGACTGCATAATATAAATATATACTGTATAATATTAATTAATAATAAACATTGAAACTTTGTCTTCAGGAGTACATGGATCCCATGAACGAGTACAACGCTCTCAACGAAGCCAAGCAGATGATTGCAGTGGCCGACGAGAACCAGAATCACAGTCTGGAGTTGGACGAGATCCTGAAGTACAGCGAGTACTTCACTGGCAGCAAGCTCATGGACTATGCACGGAACGTGCACGAGGAGTTCTGAACCTCAGTGCCACCGAACTGTTCTGGTGTTTCCCCTCCACAATCCCCTTGCCCAGCCCTCGCCCCGGGCCGCCAGCTATGAAGGTATAGATTATCGGCATCGATGGTGCCGTGGCTATTGTTTGATATTGTTCCCTGGAACTATGAAGCAGCCAGAGTATATTTTCTTTTAAAATTGCCTTCGGACTGCACTAGCCTGGCGAGCCAGAACCAATGCATCGTCCATGCATCGTACATCGCTGGATGTACGCAACGTCTAGCGATGTGCAATGCGCGGACGATGCATTGGTTCTGGCTCGCCAGGCTAGGAGTGCTCATGTGCATGGAACATGTCGGTGTGGAAGGCAGCATTCTTATTTTTTGGTGGGAGGGGGGTGGGGTGGGTTGAATGGTGGAATTACATACACAGTTGCCCCTACCCATGGACAGTTTATAGCAACTGGTTTGGCCAATTCTCGATTTTTTTTTCAATCCTACTCTCATCTATTGAATTACATATTGTCCCCTAGCTGGGATTGTAATCTTGTTTGACACTCTGCTGCATTGGCAGGTGTTTCAGCATTGTCCAAGCCTGGGTCTTGAACACAATGTCGACAAGGATTTCTGAACTCGCCGTCAAAGTTGCTGTGAGCTTGCCAATTAGAGCCCTGTAGCGACAGAGTAGCCTGAAAGAGCTTTAGTACAGTGGAGTTCAGGGGTGATTGGACCAAGGGTGGGGAAAGTCAATTGCTGTGTCCGAAATCACTCCTTATCCCCAACTTCCTACTCCCTTATAGTGCACTCACTTCTAGTGCACTCAACAGTAATGGCCGAGATTTCTGACACTGCAGTTGGCGCCGTCAAAATTATTATAACATTATAAAATTCAACAATCATCACAGAAAGTCAAAAGTTACATTTATAACTATTGACTCCTGCCGTGCCATGTTAGGTCATTTTAAATGTGTTTCACAATGCATTATGGGTTATATTGTTATAGCGTCTAGGGCACATTGATGCTCGCGTTGGGATACTTTGAGTGCATTATATAGGGAACAGGGAGTATTCGCAAAATTGCGTGCGCTCCATATACTGCACGATATAGGGAATAGGATTTTGATTATGGTTATGGTACTTTTTTCTGTTTCACAGAAAGATCAGAGCTTTACATCATGCCTGCAAATGATCGACATGTGCTACTCTTGCCATTGAAATTCTTAATCTGTTCAAAGTGTAGTGGAATATCTCTCCAATTGTTGGCACAGTTCTGTGCATTGGAGTCAATGAAGTTAGTGCTATTCTGTCTCTGGGAGGCCCAAAGCTAGCTCAGACTAGTCTTAAAACATCCCCCCCCATCAACTGAAAAACTGAAAAACCTAGGTGTTTTTTAAAATTGAAAACGCTGTGGAAATCAGATACCATCATTGGCTATCATCGATTGAAACACTGGTTTATTTTGGAAGTTGGACTGCAATATTAGCCCCAGGATTTAGCCATTGCATAGTCTGCCGTTTGTATATTTGTGTGTTTGTATGTGTGTGTGTGTGTGTGTGGTCTAACACTGTATCTTATGGGTTGCGTGTGAGGGTTTTTGAATTTTGCGCTAGGTAGAGGAATGTTGACATCGTATAAATGGCCAAGAGCACAAGTGCAGCAAAATAATAAAAATTTGACAAGCTGGTACAGTTGATGACCCGTCGTGATAGTCCCCAAAGCATGTGAAAGTTTTCAGGACTCGCTGGGTCCACGATTTGTGGAGCGATACGATTGTGCCGATTTTTCCAGCACCACAGGCTATGGCTTATTATTAGTAACCATTCAATTTCTGCTCCTCGTTCCTTATCTTGTTACTTTTTCCTTTGGATTGCAGCCAAGGATGAAGATTTTAATGAAGAACATAACATAAATGTGTTTTGTTCTGAGGGATCGAGCCAAATGGGGTACACAATGAGGAGAAATGTAATAGGTTAACACTCACCATTAGGCTTGGGTAATATAACAATCGTATCGAATATGGCAATATTTCAGAATATCGTCAGTGCTTTATACATATATTGGGAATATCGGCAGTCGTTTTTTGCAAGGCTGTGTGCTTCAAAAACGTCATTTTTAATCATATACTAAGGAGATATTTTACTGTATCCGAGAATCGGGACTAGAAGTCATAATTCACAATTTACATTTGACATTTTAACATTTTATTTTAAACCAAATTCCATATAAGTGAGTGCATTACGAGTTTACGTGCGAAACACTGGGGGGAGTCATTTTGTCCCGCGCGTCTGTAGGTCACTTCCGGTGCCTGTATGTATGTACATAAAGTCTGGTGAAGGCCGCGGTACGTGGACACAAAAACACACAAAACGTACACCAATTAAAAATCCGACCACTAGATGTCGCTATGTTACCAGTTACACATCACACTCCTTGGTTCGTTCATCATTCTGTATAAATATTGATGAAATAGTCAAAATCCTACGTGAAGTTACTCACCGAGTGGTCACATGTTCTTCTGGACCAGGTGTGTGCTCCCACCGAATAGTCATGTTGAAAAAATAATCAAATACACGGCACGTAAATGACACCGGAAGTGACATTCAGACACCGGAAGTACCCCCCGAACTCGTCTATAGCATAGACCACGATTGTCTCTTCAGTCAAACCATCGAGTATTGCTGCCATCAAATGGTCAACACACCTGTACTTAAGTGCTGTCTGGTTGTTGTGATGTTTGTTTCTTTGGGCAGACTTTAATATCGGATATTGTGATATTTTCAATTGTCAATATTGTGTAGGGCTGCAACGATTAGTTGATTACTCATTGGTTAATTGATTATAAAATTAATCGGCAACTAATCTAATAATTGATAATCACCAAGTAATTGAATCATTGTTAGTGTCAGCCGTGTTGTGCTGGCAATACCCCCTATTGGGCCATGTACATTTTGATATTCATTAATAATTTCTGAATATGAATAAAATGAAATGGAGATAATTTTATTACAGCATGTATATGAAGAAAACCATCTTATTTGTTGCTATATTTGCCGTTTATGAATAACCAAATTTAACAATATTTCAAGTTGTAAAGATTCATCTCTTGTAATTGTTGCTTGCCGCGATTATTTTGGGTATTTTTCTTAAGAAAAAATATCCAACCGATTAATCGACTAATCGTTTCAATAATCGCCAACTAAACGACTACTGACTACTATAATCGTTAGTTGCAGCCCTAATATTGTGATATGTAAAATGTGGATATCGCCCAAGCCTACTCCCAATGGTGACTCGCTCTCTCCGTCCCACCTCGGTGCCGTCCCCCTAGTACTGACAACAACGATGGAAGATTGTCAATAGAATCGGAATGAACCTGAACAATATCCAGCATTTCCTGTCTGATATATCCACAAATATATCTAGGGTAATCAATTCCTTTTTTTTTTATTAACTGAACACCATAGACTGTATGCTAAACACGGTATTTTGTGCTGATTTTATTGTTACATTCATACATTCATGAGATTGGTTTTTGAAACTAGGAATTGGTTAACTAGCAACAAAAGTAACTCAAAAGAACATCACCCCTGCCAGATTGTGTCTGAATCGCATGAAGTTACCGCCGTTCACACGTGAATGAATGCAAGCGTATCTCCGCAACTGGTGGAATAATAATATAGTAATCAATATTACATTTTAATGAATAAAATATATATTTTTAAGCATGTGAATAGATGCAATGAAACAAGCAAGGACATTGGCATGTGCAACATGCTCCGAAATATTAATTTTGTAGTATTCTTGTCATTGATCGCTATTATGAATGCATTAATCTTTGTTCTTCTCTGATACTTTATTGGGCTCCGTCTGTTTATAAATGCGATGCGTCTCTATGTCTTATTCTCACCACGTCGCCTTAACCATCACTTTTAATTTTTGTAATCATTGCTAGTCATTTAATATTTCAAAATGTCTCGTTGCTTTTTTCAATCTGGTGATGGATGACGATGATGGATCATTAGACATTAGACTAATCGCATTTGTGCAACCACAGCAACAGATCAGTCATCACCGTCTGAAGTACTATACTGTATATTTGTGTAATATTTATTTGTTTAATGTATTTGGGACACTGGTCATTATTCGGTATTTGCTGATCATAATATCAAATGACTGGGAGCGGGAGATCAAAGAAACGTTATTGAAACATTGCTAGTAGGAACAACATGCATATCTCAAAAGAATGTTCATTAATTGCATTCAAGATGAATGAATCGCAAAATGGCACCCTCATCTTCTTAGTCTGGCAAGCCAGAACATATGAATCATCCACACATTGCACGCGACTAGAACGATCATTTGGTCTGGATTAAGCACGCTCGAAAAGTGTCAATCAAATGAAGTTATCCAATCACAGCGCAGTAGGCGTGATTCGAACAAGGCCCGACTTAACAGGGCACTGATTGGCCCGCCCAAATTTGGGCAATTATCTGATTTGTCTGCCTGGTTGGTCCAGACCCACCGGACCGTCTAGTCGCGGTCAGGGTAACATCTTCTGACCCCACATGCCTAATGTGCAATTTTGCTTCTGTACATGTAGATTTGTAGATATCAAAAAATCTATTTAATTAAAGGGTCATGCTTTTGGATGTGGGAGAGTGATTTTTGATCCATTTTATACTTTTATGGTGTATAGACATTATCTACTGATGTATGAGTGTCTCCATCCCTGTGGCTTGTGCCAAGAATTTTCCAATTGATAATTGGGACTGTAACCATTAATTAATCTATTTGCAGATTACTGAAAAGGTTAATCGGCTAATTGGCCCTCTTTTTCTTTTTTTCCAATTTGTAACAATCACAAAAAATGAATCTTGTGATGTTGAAATATTTTCTACTATGGTCTTAACCCACGATGTATAGGATTAAGTTCACCTCTGATAATCTGGCCCAATCTTTTAAATTTTGACATTTTAACAATTAGATGTAAAAAAAAAAAAAGTGATTATTGATTAATCAACAATTATTCATTGCAACCCCTCTTCTGAGCTGACAAGCTTTGGTGAACAAAAGCACTTTATCACAACTGTGTCTAGAACTACCCAAGTGCACGCAGTTGGAAAAATCGTTGGCAATGTTACCCGAGAATTAAGGGAAAAAAACATTCCAACCGAGACATATCTTGGCACACAACAGTAAAATGTTTCATTTAAAATAATAACTTCAAACTGTATTTATTCTTTCCACCTGTTGCAGTTCACAAGTAGTTTGAAGTCTGTTGGTCGCGGTCCACCGACTAATGTATTGTATCTAGACTTGAGAATTTGCTCGTTTATTGGCCTCATTATGTTTAATGATAATTTGTTGTATCTGCCTTTTTGAAAAATAATAAAATTGGTGTCTTGAAAGTATTTTTTTAAGCATAGTTACTTTCCCAATGCAACTAAGTGATGCTTATATAATTTTATTTAGAACATTGTGAGAGTAACTTGCCCAATGCTGCTGGTGCGAAAATGTGTGTTAGAAAAAAAGAAAAAGATGCAAAAATTGTTTTAGCTGCCTGTATTTTGCTGTGCTCTCTTGTGTTTACATGGCTGTCCATTAAACTTGGGTGGGTTACTTGAAGGAAGCAGCTGAAAGAGCATCTCTTGTTTCTTTTTGGACATCTGACCTTATTCGTAGAACGGTTTTAGGCTAGTTACTCACCCTGAGGAGTGTGGCAAAGTTTGACACACACACACACACAAATAATCCTTGTTGCTCGTGAGCCTGGCAAGCCAGACCAAATGGTTCGTTTGGTCTGGCTTGCCAGGCTACTTGCTTGTATGTGCAAGTGTCAGAAAAGGTGTAAAAATGATTTGTTCTACCTTCATTCACAGGGAAAAGGTAATCCGACTACTGATTACTGACTAGGGCTGGGTTTAAAAAAAAAAAAAAACCCGTTTAACCCGTTGCGCCACAGAGCCAGCCCTATTACACGGGGCTTTTTAGGTAATGAAGGT
>OMKY01068811.1:0-10766 GCA_900302395.1 Bregmaceros cantori | reverse complement strand
AACACTGCCCCCCCATTCCCCCCCCAAGCCCCAGTTAGTGCTCGCTAATGACAACATCCTCAGCCAGTGACCCGGAGGCCCACATTACCACATTAACACAATCCCCCGTCCAATATCCTGTTGGAAACCAAAGACTCGCAACAGACGGCAGCCGTTTTGTGCAGCGTATGCGAGTCACTGCATTCCTCCTCGCTTGGAGTTCACCAATCAGGGAGCGTTATCATTCATCTAGTAAAAAGATACAAACACAGCCAAACCTTTTGTTTTTTGAATGTATTTCCCATGTTTTTGAAACACGTCTAAACACCAACAGACACATATTTTACATTCTTGGAGGATTTGTCGTGGTACGTCGGGTTCCCTATCTGACCACGCCCAAAAACAGCTATGGTAACTTTGTGCTGCCAACCTGTCGTCAAGAATGAAGCCAGGAATAAAGCTGAAGCATTGGAGGTTTGGTGTTCATCATGAAATGGATATGTTTGAGAATTGATATATACTGTGAATTCTATAATTTAAAAAATACATATAGTGGTACTAATAATAACAACAATAACAGCTAGGCCTATGCAGTCGTCCAGACTATATCCCCCAAATCCCATAAATTTTGTAACCAGGATGCTGACTAAGTTAAATTCCATGTAGACGACATTGAAAGTTGTTAAGACACTGACCTTGGACAGACAGAAGCACGCCTGCATGCGGACCTTATAGAAACACTGCTCTGACTCCAGTATATCAGTCAGGGCCTTCCTGGAGGCTGGAGTAGGAAACTTCTCCAAGGCAGAAATGGCCTCCTCCTGGACAGTGTGTGAAAAGTTATATTAGTGGTATCTATACACACGTATGTGTGTATAGATAGATACACACACACACACACACACACACACACACACACCAAGAAATACTCATCAATGGGAATGTTTGGCCACCTAACGATTTGGTTATGAAAACGATCAAGTCACATTTTATTCATGAAAACTGATGCACTTTTTTCATTTCCGTCTGTGCGATCTTGGACTTCTTGTGAATATTTGTTGTTGCAATGCGTTTGGGGGAACAATACAATTGATTTGTACATTGGTCCACTGCTACGCTCAGATGAATCTAATCATTGCAGAGGGTGATGAGATGAGATCACCTGAGCGACCACGTCTCTCTCATAGCGGAGCTGGTACTGCCACATGAAGTCGGCTTGCTCAAAGTCCACCTTCCGCATGATGGACATGTCCGGGTCGATGCGGATCCACAGCAGCGGGGAGTCGGCACTGTGGGACATGACAACACATCATCTTAAAAAAAGAACCTGACATTTGTTTAAGTGGCTCAGTGCACAAGTCTGCTGGTGTGAGTACCAGCAGTCAAGGTTTATACTGACTCCATGGCTGACAGGTCCATGTCCACCTCTTCTCCATTCATCAAAGGAATCTTCTTCTTCTTGTTCCTGTAAAAGGGAATTCAAAACATGCTTTGAATAACAAAATGACCCATAAACAAAATTATTTTCTGAAATGCACACACTTTACTTGTACATACTTTAGAAGTTTAAAGAAAGCATATGAAGAGAAATGCATGCAAAAGGATTCAACTAGAAAGTAGTAAAGCGTGCTGCTCAGTAGCTCAGTCGGTTAGGCAGAGCACTGTAAAGCACGCATATGTCTCAATGGCGCGGTGAGTCGGTGGTTCGAATCTCGCCACTGACGTCTTTCCCGCATGTCTGTCCCCCATCTTCACCTGTTTCCGCTAACCCTTATAAATAAAGCTTAGGAAAAACAGCCTGAATAGGCTGAAAAAAAAACCCATAAAAAAAAGAAAGTAATAAAGCATTCAGGATGCCCAATGGCACCAATGCAATGGAAACCATCTGGGCGAGAGTAAGTCTTTGCTCCAATTCTATAACAATTTGGTCCAAAGGTGATAAAGTGCTTAAGTAATTTATGAATAATAATATAGTATATATAAATAATACATACATATACATTTTTTTGTTGTACTTTTCCTGTCCTGTTTAAATGTTTATGTCCCAATGATTTTTTTTTTCTTTTCGCATTCAATGTTTTCATTACATTTGTTGTGTGGAATTATTTGGTTTTAAATTATCATTTTAAACAGCTTAATACATTTGTTCGCAGAGGGAATCAGTACAACGACAGGGATCAAAATAAAAAACAGACAAGAAAAATGAAATTAAACTAAATAAAAAGCATGCTTACCGCCTGCTTTTTGAGTGGCAAGGAATGTCATGTTTCAAACTGCTCTCTTCAATCTGCAGAGTGTGGTTGAAGGATCCGTCCAACTCTTGGACGGTCACCTTGATGGGACCCTGGATGGAACAACACACACAACAGCATCATTCAGTTTGAATACTAACCTTCTCTTCAATCAATTTACACAGGTCTTGGCAACTTTTTTGTTAGGCAGGTTCTAGGTGCCAATATTAGAGTGACTAAACTATCAATAACTAAAAATCAATGATTCTAGGCCAGGTCTTGTATAGTAACTATTACTAACTATGCATTAACACTCAAGCACTAGCCTTAAGTATTGCTTGGAAGTACCTCGCTCAACCTTTTGTTGTCGTTTCAACAAATCGGTTGATTTGACCTTGAGTAATTTCCCAGTCAAGTAACTGTACTTTCACTTTCAAGTACATACTTTCATTATTTTATACAAAACTGCAGGTCACTATATTGTTATATCTAATTAGTCCATATTCCCTTGAAGTTATGCACAGACTGCCAAAATCTATTTATTTTTTTACATTTTTACGGGAGTAGAGTTAAATACAATGCAATACCTTCTACATTACAATTATCATAGTAAGAAAATATTTTGTCATAATTACGGAAAATGGGTATGGCATTAGTAACACAATTTTCTAAGCAGTTATATCCGTTCCTTATATTAGGCACTAGTATGTTTAAAAATACTCGTTAATGGACCTTAAAACTTCAAAGCAAATTGTGGGAAAAGGGCGGGAAAAAAAACTATGAAACATCTATCAGTATATCGATCTGCAAAAAGCACACGGTTACGACATAGAAAGTTGACAAGAGTGTATTTTTAAATATATTTTACATTGTTAAATAACCCAATCAAAGTTTACCTCAGATCAACCCATATCATATATAGATCAGTATATAGCCACTATGAAAACCTCACCACGTATTTCTGTGTTCCAGGTGAGGTGTAATCCTGCCGGATCTCCAGCTCCAAAACGTTACGCTTTCTGTTGAAGGCAAAGCTGCCAAAGAACTTGACCACCGAACTCTGATCCCTGAGTCAGCGTCAGCAGTCAAGGCCAATCACAGCTAGCGAGCAGTCCTTTATAGAAACAATGATTATCACCATACAGAGCATACAGGAATAAAAAGATAGCCAACTTAGCCAGCTTCTGTCAAACCAATAATGGCCATAATCAAAAGCAGAACCGCAAAATGATAGCCTGGCAAGCCAGAACCAACGCATCGTCCACGCATCGCACATTGCTAGACAGTACATTGGGTCTGGGAAAAGCAAGCAAACCCACCCATATACGGGCGGACCAATCAAATTATTTGAATCGAGTTTGGTGGTCACGCCGCTTGTGACACTTTTTTGACACATTTTTCGACCCTGGTTTTACCAGACCCAATGATCTTTCTAATCGCGTGCGATGGACAATTTGTTGCTTCTGGCTCGCCAGGCTAGCAACACTATGCTCACATCAAGCGATTGGCATGCATGCATGGCAGACAAGCCAAACGTTGGCGCAACAACATTTACAAGCAGTACTCAACCTAACAAACGCTAAACAGAATCACATCGGACCGAGAACTATGGAGAAGGATGACCCATTTTGGTGTACATTCTGGATCCATCAGAATGCCACACGGTACCGTCACCACCTTCAGAAGGATACACCCATTGTTTGATGAGTGGTCCGATGTCTTTCCCAGAGACATTGGAGATGGAGCGGAGGAAGCTGTGGGTGGACACCAGCATCTGACTCCACATCTGGCTCTGGTATTTTTGGGAGGACGCTGTGCTGGCCAGGCTCAGCAACTTGTTGAACACCTAGCAGGACGCACACATTGCAGTCATAATTTTGAATGGAAGCTGTGTAGAGGGCTACCATTCAACCCTTTGAAACCTTCTCAATGGTCTGTTGAAACCCACGGTTTCACCTTGAAACAGGATTGCGAGTGCCAGATTCGCCATATTTGCAGAGTATCAATACCCCCCAATTTGCTTCCAGAATCTATTGAGCAAGCCATTGGGTAAATGGGTGGCCTCTTTCTCAAGCCTTCACGCTTATCGAGTCCCTAATTGGGTCCCTGCAGGGGCAAACACTACAGCCAAAAACTGTGGCACTGCTCGACCTATGGTCTGGGGGACAATAACAAAATTCCATTAAAAGTTTCAGGTTTACCAGAAGAACAATTTACACCTAAAGTTCTGATACTCTGAAAACCCGGTGCGTCTTTTTTCTAGCCTTTGTGTATTTTTGATTATTGCTCTTTACCGTGTTTCGCGCCGGTACCATAAATAATTCCTAGTCTGTGGCTTGTTCATTGACATGGCAATAAAGATGATTCTGATTGAACTCTGTTCAATAAGTTCAGACCAAACAAAGGCTTATCAATAATCATCATTAACAATTGTCTTTATTTACATACACTTTTAAAAAATCCTATGTTGATTGCCGATTGTATAACACAAGTAACAATTCTTTAATGTTCAGAATGGACCAAATTGCCAACCTAATTAGGTGAACCCTACAAATAAACTCTGTTCTACAAGCTACCAAACCTACTGACCTGCAACATGAACTCCATGCTGATGCGATTCTCGATGAGCCTCATGACCAGGTGGGCCTTGCATTGGAACATCTGGTAGTAGTCCCAGGACAGCGTGTGAGGGTGCTTGGTAGAGAAATGCAGGTGGGGTGTGGGGCTGTAGGGAGAAGGTAAGGGTGAGGGCACGCCTCATCACTCATCCTATTCATTTCCCCGTTGTTTGCCCATTCAAGTTCTAGAGAAGTTAGAACGTTTTGGGGGAACAGAGTGGAGACTGGAGAGGACCTGGAGGAGTATGGGTACGTCGTACCGTGGTCAACACGTGTTGCAATAGCCGCAATATTGCTCTAGAAACATCAAACAATACAATACAAAACATCAAAGCAATGCACTACTATTGAAGTTGAACTACTCTGAATTATGAATGTTAATTATTAATTATCGATCAAATCATCAATAAATCAATTAATTGACAGATTCAATTGACCCAACGATCAAAATGATGTACTGCATTCATTTGGCACATATTTGCATGTTGATTACATCAACAAAGAATAACATCTTCCTTCTGGTCCATAGTAATATGCTAATACTTCAGCAACCCTTAAGAAATGGAAGTACTTCCATTCAAAAACCTTTGGCCGCCTAAAGATTGTATTTATATTCATGGTGACAAAGATTCAATTATTAATCAATCGATTGCAATTATGGGTTAATTCATCTTTCATTTATGAATACCGATGTAGCATTTAACATAGTCCTTAATGACTTAAAAACCATGTACATCATTCTTAATTAAAATATACATTTGTAAGGGATTTGTTAGGGAGTATTTGCAACTGACAATTATTGGACACAGTTTTAACAAATTAATTCCAAATCCAAGGGTGAATTCCGTAGCTGTGTACACGTTTCAAAGGGACAAAGCGACATTTTAACAAGAGAACGTTTGAATTATCTTTCTTTATTCCAAGAGAATGAAAATCTGAAAAACAGAATTTCAGGATTGTATTGTAAAGTGAAAATCATACAGCGCCAGCCCAAAGAACAGAGATGAATATAATGTATTTCTTGAAGCAACAACTCCAGGCAGATCCTGCAGATATGTATGCGACACATACACACGAGCCACACAAAATAAATACAACCAAAGGCATGCATCAAACCAATGGTGTAGAGTTTCTAAGTGCTCTGACCTCACCATCAACTTGGCGTGTGGAGACGCGCGCGCGCACACACACACACACACACACACACACACACACCGATCTACAAGTCAGTGCATGGTGTGTGGGCCTCTCCTAGTCTCCAATAAACACATGAATTAGCAAGTTTGCGGGCCACAGCAGCTCCGCAGCAGCAGGAAGCCACCCTGTGGCTTTGGAGGAGAGTGCTGGGGCACTGAGACGCTGCCCACAATGACATCCCTAATGCAATTTATAGCCGCTGATGTAAAAAACAAAAGATTACTCCTGGGCCGCACACAAACATAATGGCACACACACAGCGCAATAACACATGCAGACACAATGAGGCACACGTGGCTCCAATGCCACACTCAAGGACACATTCATTTAGGTGCGACAGAAAGCACATAGCAGCAGAGCCATGAATATCAAGCAAATTTCAATTAGTAAATTCTAGTCTCTCGGTGGAAATGAGTATATTTATAATAAAGTGCACCAGTCAGTATTTCAAGACATTAAAAATAGGACTTAGGGGGAATGCAATTCAGCATTGTGTGTCCTGGTTGACCCCTAGTGGCACACGGAAAGAGCAGCTAGCGCTCGCTCACAGCACACGGCGCACACGGGGGAGCCGCCAGTGAGGAGTTTGTGTATTCTTCATGGTGTTCGTATGGCTTTGCTTTGCCCCCCCACACACACACACCGCAAAAACATACAAGTTTCACTCTTCAGCCCTTGCCTATTAATCGAGATGGGGCACCTTGAGGGGTGCTTGGCAGTTGGCAGCCTCCAGGCTGCCAAATTATATTGTTTATTAATGGATTAATGGATTTTTGTTGTTTTCAAGTTATTTTTTCCCAGCGTACCTGCCGTTTTTACTCTTCTATTGTCAGGATGAGTCAGAAACAGGATTGAAGAGATCGGGGGGTAGACATTGTAGAAAAGCTGGGAAGGGGAATAGAACTCGCAGCACTACGGACGCTGTAATGTTAAAACCAAAGTCTGCCACAACATTCTGCTACTTCTGCAGAAAGTGGTCAGAACAGGGGAGAACACCATCAGCGCCCCCCTATCCTCCTTGCAGGACCTTTTCCAGGACAGGGTGAGGAACTGGGCCAAAAGCATCATAGCGGACGCCTCCCACCCAGTGCACCACCTTTTCTCTTTCCTCCCCTCGGGAAGGCATTATAGGGCCCTGCACACCAAGACCTCTAGACTGAAAAACTGTTTCTTCCCACACGCAGTGATACTACTGAAAGCAGGGGGTAGCCCTGCTTGTTATGCTGACATGTCACATGTGTTGCCTCTATGCCAGTGCCACTTTATAACGTGTTTCTTTCTTTCCTTTGGTTTGACCCGTCGATCTTGAGAGTTGTTTCATGGCCAACTAAAATTCTATGTGTGTGTACTCCTGTCACGTATATGCAACATGGCGACTTCAAATCAATCTTGAATACATGTTCAGTGAAATTCTGCCTTTAAACCAACTCCAGATTCTGATTTAATTGATGTATGCCACTTGTGGTGATTTGCCGTTATGCAATGACAAATAAAGATCTATCCATCACATTTAATGTGGATGTGGCCCCCCTTTAGGACCTTGACTACTGTAAATTAGTGTTCGCCACAGAGCAATTGCTGACTGGCAGGCAAAGACTGGACATTGGATTGGGTAAGAGTGATTGGACGAGAGGCTGATGTGAGCAGATTGGAAATGACCAAGGAGAGATTAAAAAAAAACAACAACCACTTTTATGAAAGTATTGATATTTTACATATGCCATTACTGTATTGGATGATTATGTTGTGTCTGCAGCTTGACTGGTCCTTCACTACTAACAGTAGCCATTAGAAACACATTGAATTAGGCCACTCCGGTCTTACTTGTCTTTCTCTTTGGCTCCAGCAAAGGTCGGGTGTAGAAGGACTCCGCCAGTCTTCAGCTCGTACTCTACGATCTTGTCAAGCTCCTGGTCAAACACATCAAATAATCAGGATTCCATTTCAAACTTTTGGCAGAAAATGAATATTCAAATCAGATACAACATAAGAGTTTTGTGCAGTCCTTTTTGTAGTACGTTCAAAATTCTGTCTTCCATTCCTCCACCGCAAACCGGGTGACATTTTGTGGCTGTGATTGCAACTGTCAAGTTAAATGCAGGTGAATCAAAATGCTCTCCTTTTAACAAATCCAAAGGAGATTTTATTTTACTTCTGTCAATGAACACACTCTGTTCCTACACCAACTCATTTGTCATAAATGCCAAACTGCTCAGCGGCATGTGTGCTTTTCGAATGCCGGATGAATTGGAGTGAGCATATTTTAAATAACAAACCCCTTCAACATTTGGTTAATGCATGATTCTATCATTATCATTTGATCGATTGATTATTAGGTTATGTAGTGCTGCCAGTGGTTGGTAATATGGTGCAGTATCATGCAAGGGAAGGCTTTTAAGACATTCTCAAGATAACAACTGAAAAACAATTATATCTAATAATCCTCTTCCATTATGGGTTTTCATATAAAGCACTCCCAAAATTTGCCCAACTCGGCCTCAAAGTATTAGTAGAGCGTAAAAGAATCAGAGGGACATAACACTAACAATGCCGTGACAACATCTACGAATCGTCAGGCCTCTAACTTCCGACCCTACTCGATCGCCGCCTCCAAAGAAGGACGACCCATGCCGGTGTACATTCTGCTACAAGCTGAGATAGTGAAATATGATGAGGATTATAGAGATTCGTATTCATTAGTGAAGGGTGCACACGTGCAGCCAGTGTATTGTAGTACACAATTTCAAATTAATGTTGCTGTAATAAACCATTGCCATCCCTTTTGTCATGTAATCTGATCACCTCCTTGATCCAGTGACGGTAGGCATTGACCCCAAACGTCTTCTTGAGGTACAAGCCGTAGATGTAGCCAGAGATCCCCTTCAGGACCCACTCGTCAGCCCTGCAGAGGAAACCACCAGAAGAATGACACAGAAAGTGAAAACACTACATTTTACAAGAGAGAATGTGGGATATATCAATATACTGGTGAACTAGCTGTGGACATGCTAGATATTACAGTGAAACAGGGAAGATATACTAGCTGGGAACATGCTAGCCGTTACCGCGAATGATGTCCGATATACTACCTGGGAACACGTCAGAGCACAGGTCGGCAAACAATGTCTTGCTGCCCAATTTGGCCCGTTAGGCTTTTTAATCTGACCTGCACATCTTATGGGCCACGCATGAAAAATGTGATGATTGGAGGGCGTTTCACGACACCAATCAAATTAATGTGTACAAACAGCAGACAACATTCCATTTCAGAGGACAAGTATTGTATTTGGTTCAATACAGGTCTGTACTGTTTGATTTTTTTTTTTGGGGGGGGGGGAGACAAGTACCATTTTACATTTTATTGAAGCAGATCTGCAGGATGCATATGCCGGAGACAGCAATCAATCTCACGACAGCCGTGTGTGCTGTGCAGCTAAGCCACAGGCACAAGAGTGCCTGTGAAGCGGTGCAACTCTAACCGACTGCGCCACAGAACCAGCCCCATGAGTCTGTGAGTTAAAGTTTTCAGAACCGCTTTCTATTGTCTGCTGCAGGCAGGATATTTAATACAATCTATTCCTATATCTTTAATACTGTCCATCATTGCATGTCCAAATGTTCCTGGCCCGGTCCCGCTGTCAAATTTTACAACCCATCGCGGCCTGCAAGTGAAAAACTTTGCCCGACTCGTGCTGGGAGCTGGTAAAAAATAAAAACGCATAGGCTGGAGATACGCTTTGTACAAAAAAAAGAGCCACAATGTAACGTAATTCTATTCAAAACAGCTTGTTGAGCACACATCTTTGTCTCCAAAAACGCATTGTGGATCAAGTTGCGTAAAAAAAAAAAAAAAAACTAAAAGAAAAGAGGCACAACACAAATGGATATCGGGTAAACACAGGGGTGATGATGGTGAACCACAGCTGCATAACAAGTGATTCTAAACTTTGCATGACCAACGGAGGAAGGAATTTGCACTGTGCATACAAAACGACACATTTGATATACAATCTGGTCAGACCGCAATTTAAGAACGTACAATAAAACCACGTTTCATATCGCTTTTCAGCACATAAGCATATTCCTGCATCTCCACTCCACACTTGACCACTGCTTGTTAGGCTAGGCACTGGGCCCCTGGCGAAAAAAACATTTAAATATAAATAAAACGTGAACGGCAAATTGTTTAGTGGCCGGCCTAGAAGATTCTGTTTTTAACGTTCAACAGGAGACTTGCAACGTGGCGCGTCGCGACCAAAGTGAGCCTTTTTTTATCAGTGTGGTTTCATTGGCTCATTAAAAAGCCTCAGGAGAAACCATATACAGCTTTCAAACTTGGCGGTTTCCGTGTCTTACCCCCCACACAAACAACATCCAGCAGGAACCGTTTGGACCGTTGTCAAAGTTTGCCTACCTCTCTTAATTAGGTACTTCACAATAATTGACCCATTATAGCCTTTTAGCAGACTATAGTGACTGGCTTTCCTTCTTCATTATTATTATTTTAATGTAATGTTTCAATACATTACTTTACTGAAAAAAGTAACTGTGGTTGTATTTAAATCAAATAAAAAGAAAATAAATTGTAAAAGGCATGGGACACGGTAGTGGACACATCAAGCCAAGTTATTAGTGTTTCAGCATGCAGACAGTAAAAAAACAAAAAAAAAAAAAAACACAAGAGGCACTTTCTGCCAGTGCAATTTAAGATAGTGATAAAAGAGTGATAAAAAGTGATAAA
>OMKY01068747.1:3208-13434 GCA_900302395.1 Bregmaceros cantori | reverse complement strand
GGGGTCACTTAATTTTTCATAATAGTTGGGGCCAGAAATTGTGATTTGTGTGCGTTTACCTCATATACTCCAGCCTGTAGACAGACAGCAGGTAGGTGCTCATAGCAAAGTCCAGCTTGTTGATGAGAGCCGACACCTCGGGGGGCGGGTCTACCAGGTTGGTGATGGTGCTGCGCAGCTCATTAAGTTCCGCCTATCAATTAGAAAAGAAAACAAAAATGCAGTGTCAATGACACATATGGACCATTCTACATAGTAAGTACGTCTCGCCGGCAGAGCGTGTTCTTCTTACAGCTGTCACAGTGTCGTTCTTCAGGGCAGAGTTGTACTGCAGCTCAGAGCGCAGTGGTTCCCCACTGGGGAAGGTCAGCAGAGGTGACTTGGTGGCTATCTCACAGACCCCCTCGTACCACTCGTCTGGCCACAGACCTGCAACCACACAGTTATTATCAACAGTAAGAGTATAGAAGCCATATATAGACGAGTTCAGTGGTTATTTCCGGTTAAATTTGCACACACACCTACAGCGTTATTTAAAACGGATGGTGGTAACCTGTGGTGTGCTATTCCACTCCCAAATGCTCTCATGCTCATGCTGATCTGCGAACCACAAATGCATGATTTAATAATCAGTGCAATCTGTTCCATTTTCTCATTCTTTTTGGAATTACTAGTAGAAGCAGCCAGCCTATTGGTGCAGAAGCACATATGACCACTCGGTGAGTAACTTCAAGTTGGATCTTGACTGTATTTCATCAATATTTATGCAAAATGTTGAACATCTAGTGATTGGATTTTGAACTGGTGTGAATTTTGGATGTTTTGTGTCCTTACACCGCTTCTACCAGACTTTATATACATACATATAGGCACCGGAAGTGCCCTGCAGAAGCGCGGGACAAATGATTCCCCCCCAGTGTTTCGCAAGTAAACTCGTCTATAGAAGCACACAATTCTGGTCCTCTTGCGAAGATTTCAGTGTGAAAAAGAAACACACCAAACAAATTATTTGGTCCAAAGCAAAGAAAGCGAATCACAAGACTTTGTGTGAAAAAGACCTTGGTGAACATATAGTGAATGAGAAGTTGTTAGACATTTAGCAGGTTGATGAACGCGTCCTTACCAGAACCTTCCACAGCAAAGCCCATGACCACAGAGTACAGCCAGAAGTCTCTGAAGAGCTTTTGGAGACGTGGCTTCGCTTCCTTGATGGGCGGTAATCTTCGGGTTAACTAGCAAGGCAGAAACACACACATACATAGATAATTCAATCTGTTGATAACAAATAACTGCAGCATCCAAAATGAGATAATCTCCCTCAGGTGGAGCCCTGCCCATCACATCCACAAAGTATATGCAGATACACCAACAATAAAAGATCATACTTTGGTCATGCATGTCAAGTATCACCGTCAATCCTAGTTGTGTTACAGAAATGTACTTTGTACAATTTATCCAGCACCTCAGAAAGAATTGCTTAGAATAAATAGGAAACAAGTGAACAAAATTATAAATAGCATTGGAGGGAATGGATAGAACCTCCTCCTGTCCACCAGAGGGCAGTTAATGTGTCAAAGTTGAGCCATTACGTTGGACTCACCACAGCGATGACTGGGATCAGCACGCCCAGGTTCCCAGCACTGCTTGACGCCTAGAGGTACAGCAAAGATGCACTTTAATTGGGGATACTATTTATGTTTCTTTGAAATGATGACATTTCATGCTGCCAACTTCAGAATTAGTTGGAAAGGCGAGAAGAATGGGGAGTGCACATGTGCCTCTCTGCACCATTATCGCATATGTGTGCTTTGTTGAGTTACTGCGGTGCACTCCAAACAATATGGAGCAATTTTTCACTGGCATTGAGGAGGCTGTAGCTCGTTTGGTAGAGCGGCCGTTCCAATGACTGAAGGGTTGAAAACCAAAAGGTTGGTGGTTCAAATCACACCTCCGACAGTCTCCATGCCAAAGTGACGTTGGGCAAGACACGTAACCCCAAATTGCTCCCAATGGGTGGTGGCGAGCGTTTTGTATGGCAGCAGCCACCATTGGCATGTGACTGTGTGATTGAGGTCACTGTAAAGCCCTTTGAGTGCCACTATGTGGCAAAAAAGAAAAGCGTTATATAAAAGGCAAAGCTTTCTTTCTTTCTTGATATGCATTGAACGCAGGGGGGAGCTACCCTTAACATATTTGTGACAGGGCCAAGGATACCTTGAGTGCGGGGCCCTTGTCGCTGGCTCTCTCGCTGGCTCTCTTGCCTTCCAGGCCCAGCTGTACGAACAGCTCCAGGAGGTTGACCAGCAGCTCATCCACCATCTGCTCCAACTGCAGGTTGGCAGCGATGTTGGCCAGCGCGTTGATCACAGCCAAGGAGCAGTGCCTGTGAGGTGACAGTGGACACATGAATAATCACTACCATTAGCGGGCAATCACTGTTTCTATTCATAAAAAGGAGGATTATTTTTTAAATGCCCTTCTTGGTTGATCATCATTTCACAGCCACTCTCTTAATTCATCCGGTGCCAGCCCTTTTTCAACCTTTGGCTCAGTGCCAAGGTTTCTCCAATATCTGAGTGTTTTTTAAGGCCCATAGAAAAATATGGCTGGTGTCCTTGTCAACAAAACACAAAGCAGACAAAACTTCAGTCTTGTGTTTGTCATCAGAAAAAAAGGTTTCTACCCGTTTCCATTCTCTAGTTATAGCCTCCACAACATGGGTGGGTATCACTAAAAAGTGCTAATTTTTGAGAAAATCTTGAGTAAATACGGGTACAGTGCTGATAGATGCCACTAGGTGGCAGTATACGCCGGGACTATTCACTCCCATCTCTCTCGGTCGAGCTTCCATCAGAGTTTCCAATCCTCCCTTCATAAGGCCTGAGATCGTGCCCTTTGGCAGTCAGAGGCGGTATTGCCCCTGAATCTTTTCTTATTTTTATAGAAAGCCAAAGACACAAAAACGTCTTTGGCACTCAGTGTACTATAAAAAAAAATTGATAACACATCTTTGGCACTGAATGAGTTAACAGATTGTTCCTAAGGAGTTGGTCCTACCTGTAGCCATGGTCTTTGAACTCCTTGTTGGAGTAAACCATGGAGCTGGCCTTCACGCTGATCTGCTGGAAAAGGTTCCACACTTCCTGGTAGATGTATTGCTGTGGAGAACATGAACATTCCATTGCTTTATTGATGGTGTATACACCCTGCTCATTGAAGAACGGGTAAGATGAACTGTGAGGTCTTGGGAATGATCCAATGTGTATTCGGCAAACCGTGACCATTAGGAGAAAATGATGATAAGGCTAACATTTGACATTAGCATCAGAATCCTTCAGGTGCATGTTGGTTGCCAAATCAATGCACCTGGCGAACGCCAACGTCAACGATTAGACAGACACAGGCCGTCGGTGAGTGAAATATTTGAATACTACCATTTTATAATTCATATGCTTTTCATACCTTCTTTGCGCTGTTCCTAACTTTTTTGTGTTGATCTTGAGAGAGCTGTTCCATGCCCAACAAAAATCCCATGTGTATGTTGCCGTCAAGTATATTCAATATGGTGTATACATGATAAATACCATAGTCTTGAATCTTGAAGTAATTGACTGTTAACTGACATTTCCGGTGATGACCATGCAGCCGAGCTGGTCCACGATGAGCACGTCCATCTGGGAAGGGGGCTGACAGAACTTCTGCTGCAGGATCTGCAGGATGGGCTCCATCACCCGCGGGGTGTCCCTCAGAGCCACCGCCATGTGGCCCAGAGCCCGGATGGTGTGGTCCGGGATCAGGTGGGCGTCCCTGCACACAATTCAGCAGCACTTTTTACAAATACAAAAGGTCTATTTGGGAGTCATAACACGGCAAATAGTTGTAAATGCAAATACTTTTGACTTTTTGTAATGATTGCTGCATTGTTGTAAGAAAGATTGAAAAAGAAAAAATGTAGAGAAAGATACTTTTCAAAATGAAAAAAATGATCCTTCAGTAGACCATTGATTTCAATTGATTCAATTTATACATAATATCTTGTAGATCGTTGAAACATCAGTGCGAAGGACGTCAACAAATGTGCTCCAAAAAGACATCATATTTCCTAACCACTAACCTTTGCATACAATTTTGGCCAGCGACCCTGTGGTTTTCCAGCCGTTGCTAATACCAAATGCTAAACTCCATCCAACTATTTCTAAGAAAAACACAAAACTCACTTGTCATTCTCCTGGTAGATGTAGAGACGGTTGGATAGGCTGGCCAAGAACGCTTCAACGATGACACTGTCCATAGTCAAACCTGCCTTCAAACATCTGGAGAGTCAGACAGAGAGAGAGAAAGAGAGAGATAGTGAGAGAGAGAAATTAAGTCTGAGAAACCCTTTATAAAAGTGCTAACTTAACCCCTTAGGTCATGTCAATAAACTGCATTTTAACAGGCATGCCAAACCATGAAATCCCCTATGATCTGCGTTTTGGGGATATAATTACTCACAGATCTGGTCACATTCACTCTTACCTGCAGATGTTGTCTATAGAGATGTCTCTCAGCTGTTCATAGAGAGAAGGCTGCTGGCTGCTCTTGGTGCTGTGGGCGCCAAGCGTGGACTGGGAATGTTCATTGGTTACGTGGATCTTGATCTCTCCACCGCCCCCTGCTGGTTCACATAGACATACAATCTGAGGCTTTCTAATCTGTTAGATTAGAAAGCCTCAGTGGAGTAGTCTGGCAAGCCAGAACAAATTAATCTTCCAGGCATGTGACAAGAACGATCATCAACACCAGATCCTCCCGTGTTTATGATGATCACATATAAACTGAATTTGAAACAAACTAGGGCCCCGAACCGATTCAAGGAACGAAACTGAAAACCAACAGAATTTTACGAGGAGCGGAAGTGGAAACAAAAAAAGGTTTCTTCAACTGTTTTTTTGGGGTTCTCTATGTATTTTAACAACTTATGTGTGGGAGACTATTTCCGGCTGTGCACCCATCCAACTTTCACTGTCAGGCATGAAGCCCCATGCATCTGGGGCTCTATCTTGTGGACAGACGAGGAAGCGAATGTAATGATGTTTTAACCCCGGTTTCACGTTAATACAGTTGCACTGAAGTTTGAAGTCCACCAAATATATTTTGTATAGACTATATATCAACATTGCACAATATAGAACAAAGTAAATCTTTGTGTTCCGAACCGGTTCAGGACCAATATTTTGCTGGTGGAACGGTTCCGAGAAAGAAAACGTTTAACATAGGCCTACCTGAACCGTTCGGAACGGAAAGTTTAAAAATAATTTCGTTAAGTTATAAAATAATGGTTAAGTTATAAAATACTAGTCTACTGTATACTGGGTGTGTACCTGCAGTGTAGTGGTTGTGGTATTTGTGGAGTTTGACCAGGACCGGAGAGGGCACCACCAGGAAGTCACGGAGAGAAGTGGTGACAGAATGTGCGACCACAGGAAACCGCTCACACAGACGACCCAGACCCTGAACACAACCACAACATTACTCTTTAGGAGTGCATCGATTGAGAATTCAATATTGATTTTAATCTACTACAAACGTAATAGTTGTTAATGAAATCGCCATAAACAGAATGAAATATATTAAAACATTGTAATCCATACCATATAACAGTATGGACTAGGGACAAGAATATTTGCGAACCGATTAAAACATAAAATACAGGGGGTCTGCGTTGGCCGAGTGGTTATGGACACTGCACCTAACGCGACCCCGTTCATGTTAGTGGCGCTGTGTCTACCGCAGCGTCTGCAGTGTCGCGAGTTCGTCTACGCTCGTCGACTTGTCTGCAATGTCTACCCCCGATCGCTTCAACCCAGTTTCCGACTAATCCTATCCAATAAAGATGGAAAAACAGCGCTGACGCTGAAAAAATTCAATAAAGTTTCAATAAAGTTTATAGATTCTGAAAATCAATCCAAAACGTTCAACCATAGTGAAATCGCAAATTAGTCCCTGGGTGTAAAAATGCTAGTTTTGGCAAGACACAAGGAGGAAGTGGACGTACCTGCAGACAGCAGATGAGCAGAGGCATGTGAGCGATGATCACCTTACTGGATGTCTTGGACTGAAGCTTTTCAGACAGCTTGGAACACAGGTTCTCTGCTCCTGGTGGAGAGAGTGGTAAACCGATTGATTGGGGTTGGGGAAAGTGCACACCTTTATTGTGTGTAAGCACACACATGGAAATTGACTTTCGTTATATGTTCACCCCCGATACAGCAAGTAATTATGCAGAACATAGAAAAAAGAAAAGAAAAAAAAAAAGAGGAAAACAGCAGCATAATAATACTAATGGCAGCATTAACAACAATGTAATATAGTAAATTAATAGCATAACAGTAATAATAATAATATAATAATAGTATAATAGCGATATTAACAATGGAACAGTAGTATTGCTAACTGCAGTAGTAATAACAGTAGTAATAGAACAATGGTATGCTAACATGCTAGATTTGGGCCAGACGCTTATGACAAGATTTTAGAATAACTTTCTGCAACGATCATGCATTCTTTGGCAGAATTGTATGAAAAATGCTGAGTGCGCACTGGGGTGGAAATGGTTAATAAATTATTTGGGCACATGTTGATGCGATGGTGATCAAGTGTCGCCGAAAACCTTTTTTCAAACCACCAGACAATTTTAAATATCAACAAAAATATTAGGACATTATAAAATGTATCAATCATCACAAAAAATATACATTTACAACTATTTGCCGTGGTCGGTCGCTATTAACTCCCGGCGCGCCAGTTTAGGTTATTTTAATGCAGTTTGCAATGCATTATGGGTTAAATTGCTTGGTCTAGTGTACATCGATGCTCACTACTTTTCACAATACGTTGTGGGATACTTTGAGTGCACTATATAGTGCACATGGAGTATTCGAACACCCCTACAAAATGGTGTGCACCCTCTATAGTGCACTATATAGGCTATAGGGAGCAATTTTTGACACAAAATCAGTCAGTCAGTAACTCCAGTGTCACTCCATTATGGAAACCATGTGTCTCTAGTATGCAAACACTCCAGTACAGACCTTGCTCCTCGGTGACGGCCCACACCATGAGGTCCACGCAGGCAGCGTTGGCCTGGCAGCGGAGCTTCAGAGGGTTGAGGTCTCCGTGCACCTGCTCCACCTCATGCAGGATCCTCTGGAGCTCCGACTGGCTGCTGCTGAACTGCTCCAGGACAAAGTCATGGACCTCCTTCACGAAGCACGTCTGGAGCTCTGCACACATACACCACAATCAGGCCGTGGATACACACCGAGATAGAATTTGACTTGGACAATGTTCAACACCCTGGTACAGTACATATTAGAAGTATGCAGTCACCGCCAACTGCTAAAAGGATATCTCTGAAACGCGCTAAAAAAAAAAATCACCAAGAATATTGTAGAGCCATGTTTGTGTTATCAGACAAAATAATAAAATCCATCTCGAAATATTTTATGCCTTCTATGAAATGAAATTTACATTTACATATCTTAAAACCAAACAACTATGGGGGTGCGTGGTGGCAGAGTGATTATAGAGCGCGTCCCCAAGACCATAGGTTGAGCAGTGCCGCGGGTTCTAATCCCCTCTCCGGCCTTTCGGCAATGTCTTCCCATGACTCTTCATCCCAGTTTCTGATATAATTCTATCACTAACTCTCAATAAAAAGAACGAAAAACGGTGTTTGCCCCCCAAAAATAACTTGAATATTGTGAAAACAAAGCTGAAGAAATTTGGGACAAATCCATCCACCCGGTGAGAGGTTATGGACCAAACCAAAATACGCCATCTTGAATTCAGCCATATTGTCAGTGTTTCACTTTACCTTTGAGGTTGTACAGAGTGTCTCTCAGCATCTTGAAGACCGACACATACAGAGCATCACTGAATGTCTTGTAGTACAAATGAAGACCTGGGTTCAACTGGAAACACACACAAGAACATGTAAACTCAGCTATTTATAAGAATAACAATAACAACAACAACAACAACAACAACAACAACAACAACAACAACTTGTGCTGGTCACTTTACAAAGGAAACAAACCAAAATGAAAACATGAAAATAACTGAAAATAAAGGTAGCTATCTGATTAGAGATAGCCAGGGAGAAGAGATGGCAGGAACGGAGTTCCAGTAAAATGTAGGTGGAATGATAACTAAATCTAGAAATAACTCTGGAGTTGAGGGAATTTATTCTAAATAATTAACTGTAACATTGCAATCAAACAAAAAACTTTAAATAAACAAATAACAATGTATTACAATGTAACATATAACATGTCATGGCATACTAATATTCTTTATGAGGTTGCACCACAGAATTTTAAAAAGAGCAAAAAGACGTACCTCCAAGACTTCAGCCAGCACGATGTCCAGGCTTTTCAGAAATGACTCGGAGACAAACAGCTCAACCTGACATGCAGCAGAAAGCACTCAAAGTAAGGCCACATTAACATTGAACTATATGCTTTCTAACCTGTTTCTAATACCTATATGGTATTATTAGCTAATAATACTGTAATATTCGAACATCAACTCCTTTAGCACTGTAGACTTTAATTGACAACCTACAGAAAGTACATATTCAAGAAACATTTTAAAATGTGGAAAATTACAAATCACAATTTTCCCTAGAAAGTAGAGATTATCTTCTTTACATTATAATGAGTTGGGGTTTTTTCTACGTTTATTATATTTTTTTCCCCAGTGTAAGCGCCGTTTTTCCATCTTTTATTGATAGGATTACCGGTAGTTAGAAACCAGGTTGAAGAGATCGTGGGGTAGACATCGCAGAAAGGCAGCACTACGGACGCTGCGATTAAAACCACAGCGCCATTACAATGTATGAGGGCCGTCCTTAGGTTCAGTGTCTTTAACCACATCACCATCGACGACCTCCGTGTTGAGAATATTTGGCGGACCTTCAAACATCAGTGCAAGTTCTGTTTCAAAATGGTTGCTGCTGAATGAGTCGATTTCAATTTCTAAATTTAAAAACATTAGACATTCTAGTGTTATTTTGAGGGTAGATTGCCAGTCGTGGCACGTGTGTACCATGTGCAGCAGCTGACGGAGTGTGTCCAGAGGCAGGTCGAAGTCTCCGGAGCTGTGGCCGGTGAACAGCGGAGACACGGAGAAGCTGGAGCTGATGGTGGAGAAGTAGTAGTCTGGGTCTACAGAACTGCCGTCAGGCAGGTAGGAGCCTGCCGGACACAACATCGCATACACAGATGTTATCGATATGGTCTGCCAGCGAAGACACAGTGGCGCAGTGGTTAGCATTGCTGCCTCACAGCTAGAAGGTCCTGGGTTCGAATCCCAACCCGGACAGGTCCTTTCTGTGTGGAGTTCACACCCCGTGTCTGCGTGGGTTTCCTCCGGACACTTCGGTTTCCCCACAACCAAAAACATGTTGTAGTTAACCTGCGCCATTCAGTGCCCTTGGCCAAGGCACTGGCTCAGAATCTGGAGTTGACTCCCGGGCACTGCGCACACGGCTGCCCACCGCTCCTCAGGGATGGGTTAAATGTGGAGGATGAATTTCACTGCACATACGTACATACATGTATGTATGCGTGACGAAATAAAGTACCTTTACCTTGTAGAGTTTAGAGAGATCAGCACGCTTTCTGGGTGCACCCAGCCTGGGTGCAAGGTTGGAGAGGAAAAAAACACCAGAAAGAGATCATAGGAAGAGGATTTTACGATTTTATGAGGAGTAGGACGCTGCTAACTATGTCTTATAGAGGTTTTATTGAAGCTGTCATCTAGACTAGTCAGCTGGTTTGGCAACCTGCCATTAAAGAATAAAACATCTCTCAACCAAATAGTTAGGAGGGCCAGTAATCTGATTGGGAAAAACCCAAATTAACCCAGAATCCCTTTTCAATGGGCAATTTACAAAGAATGCCTGGGGCTAGGGGTGTCACGGTATGACATTTTACAGTCACGGTTATCGTGACCAAAATTACCGCGGTATTTTAAAAAAAACAAAAAAAAAAACACGCTTCTAGCCTGGCGAACCAGAACCAGCGCATCGTCCACGCATCGCACATCTAGCGCATCGTCCACGCATCGGCAATACAACGTTGCTTCACCCTTTTAGTGTAAAACATAAATAAAGACAGAGAGAGAAAAACTCATCAAGTAACCAATAAGCAATTATCAAGTTTATCTATGAAATGTCCTGC
>OMKY01068682.1:0-11250 GCA_900302395.1 Bregmaceros cantori | reverse complement strand
CACATAAATACATGCACACACATACACACACAAATACATACACACACATCCATCTATCCATTTTCTCTATCATATCCCTGTAGAGCTTGCCACTAATTAGCTAATGTGCTGATCTTTCAGTGTATGTGTGTGTGTGTGTGTTTGAAAAATACCAGGAAGTGGTGACACTGACAAAGTATGTCTGTGTGTGTGTGTGTGTGTGTGTGTGTGTGTGTATGTGTGTGTGTGTGTGTGTGTGTGTGTGTGAGTGATTGTGTGCAAATACTAGTGTGGAAAACGTTGGTTTGAGTTGTGATCTGAGTCCGGGGGAAGTGAGATTTATTGATGGAAGTGGTGATGCTGTGGTTGAGTCACATGGAGTAACCGGAACTGTTACATATCTTCACATCTCTGTATTTGTATACTTTATTCGTTCCTTGAACGAAGGATTTTTTTTTTACCCCTCAATAATAATAATAGTAATTAAAACATTGTAATTATCTTGTTAAAGTGTTGTAAAAGGTTTGTTGGTAATGGATATTGGAACTGCACCAATCAATTTGAAATCGAAATCGAGTTATTTTGTTCAGATTTATTAGTTTAAGAAAACGGAAAACGTCCAATCAGATCTTCTTGTTAATTAGGGAAATTGCATCGCTGGTTGGCTTATGAGTTATAAGGGTGAAAAGTATTGTATACAATATTATGTGTACAAGTGTGCGTTTTCTGCACTTCATTGTTTGGAACATTTGAAATGAAAAGAATAATGTGTTTATTTTTTATTTATTTTTTATTTTTTGCCAAATTCTATTTTGCCTTTTTTTTTCTTCTTCATAAGATTATAATTTATCGTACAGCCAGAGTGGCTGTACGATAAATATTACATATTAAATATCAACATCTGCAGCCTGACCTGCATGCCGGCGTAATTAAGCATATAAGGGAATGTTCTGGAACAGTGAAATATACAAAATATATACAACTATGGATGCAGTGTTATGGAGAATCAATTTGTGGAAACGTTAATGTATATCCTGTTTGGGATTACAAGAAGAAAAAAAAGATAAGTTGACATCAGTAATGCTACATCCATATTCCATTCACACGGTATGCATAGAAGGCAGTGAGCACCATATGCTAAAATGATGATGTCTGAATTAGGGCTTGAAAACGGAATTATTTTTATAATGTTCCGTTCCGAACGGTTCAGGCAGGCCTATGTTTAACTGTTCCGCCACCAAAATATCGGTCCTGAACCGGTTCAGAGCGCAAAAATGCAGTTTGTTCTTAAAGCTGCTTATATTTTGCAATGTTAGGTTTAGATATAGTTTATACAGAATATATTTGGTGGACTTGTACAGTGTAACTGTATTAACGTGAAAACTGTGTTTAAAACGCTATTACATTCGCTTCCTCGTCTGTCCACAAGATGGAGCCTCAGATGCATGGAGCTTGACGATTGACAGTGAAAGTGGACGGAAATAGTCTCCCAGACATAGGATATGTTAAAATATATAGAGAACAGAAAAAAAAGCATTTTCAACCGTATATTTTTTTCGTTTTCGTTTCCGCTCCTCGTAAAATTCTGTAAAATTCTGTTCGCTTTCGGATTTCGTTTTCGTTCCTTGAACCGGTTCAGAGCCCTGGTCTGAATTAAAAGAAAATACAATTGTGTAATCATTGTCTCTTCTTGTCTTGCTCTTTGTCTACAGGAGAAAACATGTCTCAGTAAGAGAGCTCTCCACCGTCGCTGCATCCCAGTACCTCCTCTTCTCCTTGACACCAGCCAGCTCCTCCACCTCCTTGATTTGTGTCGTGATGATGTAACCCACCGCGACCACAAAACAAGGCCACCAACCTGGCGGGCTGGTCTTTTCAGCATGTGACCAGAGATCGAAGCGCAGCGACACAGTGGAAACCGAGGCGGATTGCATAATGACGCTACACAAAGGAAGATTGCGCTAATAAGGAATCCGGAATTGCGCAGTGGGACTTGATGTTGAAGCTAAAGGATCAACATTGCCATCCATTTTTTCTGTATAGTATGTCTCTAGACTATTAGAATACACAACTTGAAAATATATAAATATATATAGGTAATGGGAGGTGGTTTAATATATGTATATCTATGTATATATAATCAATAAAAGCATAAGAGAAACAAGAAGATGACTATGGCCACCACCACCATCTCCCCATTCCAACACTGCTCACCTTTCCTTTTTGTCATCTTACTGGCCTCGGGTGCATGGTGCAATGGGGGCGGGGGCGAGCAGGCAGCCGTATACCGCTCGGGAGATGGGTCGGCGTTCACACACCTGGCGGTGCACCGCCGCAGCGGTGACGTGTTTGTCGGTGCGGTCAACCGCGTGCTCAAACTGTCGGGCAACCTGACCGAGCTTCGCAGCCACACCACCGGACCGGTGGATGACAACCCCAAGTGCTACCCTCCGCCCAATGTTCGCTCCTGCGCTCACAGGTAAGTTGAATTTTTGAGATGTGATGTAATGCAGTGATTAGTACAGTTGTTTTAATCACCAGCTCATCACGGAGTTGTGTTTTCAGTCACGTATGTTTGCCGGTTGGTTTACTGGTTTGTTGGTTTGTTTGTCTATGAATAATGGCTGCAACCAACGATTATTTTAGTGGTCGAGTAGTTGCAGGTTATTAAAACGATTAGTCGACTAATAATTTGGATATGTTTGCTTTCAGAAATACCCCAAATATTCACAGCTAAATATAGTCAAATTTGTTTCTACATCACCTACAAATGTACAATACTTAGTTACTACCAAAGACATACACTCATTACAATTAATTTATACCATATTATTTTGCTGGTTTTCTCCATATTCATGTTTTTATTTATTATGTAAAAACGTTTTATGTAATCTTTTCAGAAATTATAAAATAATATAAAAATTGTATGGATAAATTGGCGGTAGTGACAGCACAAAACTGACAATAACAATGATTCAACTGCTTGGCGATTATCGATTATTAAATCGTTTCACCCTTAATGAATAAAACTACTCAATAAGCTTTGGACATTTTTTAATGGATTCTTTGTGGGTATTAGCCCAAAGAAAGATCCCTTAAAATTTAGAGATGATCCGGATCAAAATCTGGAGGTAGGAATTTTTAAAACGATTCTTCAAAAAAATGACTCAAAAAGTTTGAGTTTTTATGGCATATGTATCTATCATCTACCAGAGGTGGGTATTGGTCCAAGGATCAATCAATTAGGTCACTTTTATGGCATTTTTTTTGCATAATGTTTACATTTTTCATTTCCTCTTTTTATTGACAGTGTTAGTGTGAAAGGGGGATGAGAGACGGGGGCGAGGGGACCTGCAGTATATCACCGTGAGGGGACGCGATCTCACGGTGCTGCGTGTGCAGTGAACTAAGCCCAAGACGGTGGGCTTAGTTCACAGGTGGTGGCGATGGTTTGCATCGACAGCATATTTGTTATGCGACTCTTATTGGTTTTAGTGGATCTGTCTCTGCTGTTCCTTTCGATGTGCGGCTAGGCTTACTCCCACAGTGGATTGTGGGTCTGTACATCTTTTTAATGGTTGTGCGGATGCCATGATGCTTTGCCACAAATTAATTTCCTTATGGAAAAATAAAGTTTATAGATCGATAACAAGGCTCACGTATAATAAAAAGAAAACGGCACTAGCCACTGCATTGAGGTAGTGTTGTGAATATGCGATAGCCTGGTTCCACCACACCAGCTGCTTGCCAGCTGGGCTAACAGCCGATGACCTTTTGTGACACAGACAAGGTTTTGGCCATGCCAAGTTAAGTATGTGAATGAATGAATGAATGAATGAATGAAATGTATTTAACGACAGTACAGAGCCATTAGTCATTCCAGCATGTCACACAGCACTAGAGATGGTCTTCATTGCAACATGATACATGGGTCTTGAAAAGATGGGTATACACAGGATTAGCAGATACATAGCTATGGCTATGTACGTTTATGTCCATTTCTTTCAAAAAGTTATAACATAAGTTTACTTAGGTAAGTACATAAAATACAGAGATGGCATGTAACGAAGTGCAAATACTTGAATATGGTACTTAAGTTGTTTTTTCATGTATCTCTACTTTTGAAAGTACTTTTTTTCTGATGACTTTATCAACCTTATGTGAAGTAAGTTAGGCAAGGTTTTTAGCTAAATTATTCAAACGTTCAAACATGGTAAAACTAAATGTTGGCTTGTGAACAGTCACAATAAACTGTCTTTAGCCCAATTCGCACTGCCATTGAATTATGTGGGGACCTCTGGTAATTTGCAATTATCCCCTTCACATCTGTGTTATTTTGCTGTGTGTTCTGACGGGATTAGTAAAATCCTGTCTTTTGCTCAATTTAAAAGACATTATGACTCATGTGCCGTTTTTTTGCTTGCCCACACACATACACTTCAGTCCGTGGAGTGGAATTATTACTTCGCAAATCACTGACATTGTGCATTCGCACGTCGAGTGAAACTCAGACATCCTCCGCAGTTATTCTGAATCACCAGGGGTCCATAGATAATAAAAGTCCAGTGCGAATTGGGGTAATATCTAACATTTCCTGTTCCTGAGCTGCAGGCCATTAATAAAAGCTTTCTTATTTTGGGAATTCTTTTACAGACAAGTGGGTGGGGACAATTTCAAAATTGGCTTAGTATGAGCCAGGAGCAGAATGCAAGGTAGCATTAGCCAAAGCAGTGAGCAATGTGGGGAATTAGCCTATATTGAATGATTATAGTGCATCGTGAAGAACACATGGCTTGTATGTTAGCCCAGAGAGCTGTGTTTGTGTGTCATTTACTTGGGGCGTGAATGGGTGTGTCTGGGCGTGCATCTGTACAATTGACCGTGCGCGTGTGCAGAGTCGGAGTGTGTGCGCAAGTCTGCGTTTGTGTGTGCTTGCGCGTGCAATTTTGCGTGTGGGTGCATGGTTGTCGAGAGACTTGAGACGGCCTGCATGAGTCGCGGTGTCTAATTGACTAACAGGCCACAGCTGTATGAGCCTCCCCGTAACCCCCTCTTCCCCAACTCCTTGACCTGAGGAGGTATGGACTGGAGAGGCATGAAGAGATGGCATAAGCCTAAGGGCAACGGAATGTGTGTATAATGTATGGCAATCTATCCAACGGGCGGCCCGCGGGCCAAATCCGGCCCTCCAACCAATGTTTTCTGGCCTCCAGAGCAATCCTAAAAAACATTTTCTTTAAAAAAAATGTATTTGCTCAAACGTTTTTTTAACGGTCTGAGATGTTCAAAAAATGTGTTGTAGTTTAAGTAAGCGGCTGCTGTTTACCACTATTTGTGTGTTGTTGTTTCAGATGTTGCTTGTTACAAACTAGAAAGCACCTTTGTTGCATAGAATTGAAGGCCGTTTAATGGGAAGTATGCTACTTTAAATAAAAGTTATGACAATTTGGTGGTTTTGCGTCGTGACAAGTTGTACAAATAGGCCGGAGATTACGGGGGTGGTGCAGTCCGGCATCTGCTCCGGCCCCTGGCCCATTGGGCTTCTGACAATGCGGCCCTCTGAGCAAAGTAGTTGAATAGCCCTGATGTACAGTATACACCAACCTTGTTTGATGAGCTTGGTCTGGTGCTCCAGGTAGGCATCTTCCATTTCGCGGTCCAGCTTCTCACGGGCGTCCTGCATGTTGCGGTCCACCAGTTGTCTCTGCTGCGTCTCCATTTCATCCAGGGACTGCCAGCGCTTCCCGTACTCGAACTCAAAGCTGCCAGGCCGGGCGAAGCGTGGCAGGCCGCCTTCGCGTTCCCTGAGGAAAAAGTGAGGTCCGGTTATTACATGTGCCGGGGCGGAGCCCACGGATCAGGTCATGTCAGGTCACCCGCGTTGGTTTGTCCCCTCGATAACTGAAAAAGTTGAGCACGGATCTGGATGGAATTTTGCAGAGTTGTTGGGAAAGACGAAAGAAAGAAGTGATTAAATTTTGCTGCATTTCTGACCCCCACAGGGGACTTACTTAGCATAGCGGGGGTTCTTCTGAAGCAGCTTCTCAGGAAAGCCGGGAAAGTCCTCAAACTGCTCAAGACGCTCTACAACGACCGGCTTTGGGGATCTATAGAGACACAGACACAGACACCTCTATTAACATATCTTTCCTATCCATGCAACATAATAAGTATTGTTGATGCATTACATTCATGGGTGGGTCATTTATTTGGAAATATGAAAGTATCCATTAAAAGGTTGCCATATAATAGTACAGTATTAATATACTGACAGGGCCTTTAGAAGGCAAGTTACATTTACGATGACAGTGGTTCATGGCAGTACACATGTTGTGTTGCTTTAAAAAGCACTTTGAGTTAATGTGCAATATGAATAAAGTTTTGATTGAATGATTGATATTGTCAGCCGGGTGAAAGGTTTCAAAGCTGCAGCAGTAAGCTCTAGTCTCACACAGCTGGGTAAATGAGTGTAAAATACATGTAGCACAATCTGAATCAGAAATGATCTCGGACCAACATGCTGGACCACTAAAGGCCCATTGATACCTCACGTAAACTACGGATACGGGTACGGATGGAGCCTTTCATGCGTTCTCTCCGTCGATTACGCGCGCAAATTGACACGGATCTGGGGACCTTATGATTACGTGTGAACGGAAGAAAAGGAGCAATACTACCGGAAACTGTGGGAGACACTCTTGAGTATAAATAGCTGTTGTTGCACACGGTAACGTAAAAGACGCTCGGAGGTATGAAGGCGGCAACGCGTGGAACGTATGGATGGATTGCGTACGTAATTGGCCAAACGTAGGCTATGAATCGGCCTTAACTCAGTTAGCAGGTGGCCCTGTAAACAACAACCAATATTATCTTAGTTTCCAATTATGTTCCACGAAGGCACAGAGGTTAAAAACACTTTTTGTATGCGTTAACGCACGTCTACTCAACTACTCTTGTTCCATGCATTACCGAGTACAAGTCCCACAGAGGAGGCATTGAATTAATGCGAACATACGCAGTCAGCAGGAAAACTCCCTCTTTGCAGCGCTTCAGAGCCTCTTCGGCGGAGCCCAGCCTGCAGAACTCGACCAGGCCGCGGCCGGTCGGCTGTCCGTGAGCGTCGACGATGACCACGGCCCGTTCGATCGGCCCGAACTGCTGGAAGGCCTCTTCGAGGAGCTCGTTGGACACGAGCGGAGACAGCCTCTTGATTGACAGCGCTGCCGGGTGGATGGCGAAACGCACGCGCAGCGGTCGACCACGCATCTGTGTGCCGTCCACCTCTGCCCTGGCAAATTCTGCCAGTGCCCGAGATTCCTATGACACAAACAAACAAAGAAAAGGTGAGTGGCATGGCAATTAAGCATCAATTATGAAATAAAATACATATTTTCAATATTGAAAATCAGGGCTCCGAACCGGTTCAAGGAACGAAAACAAAAAACAAAAACAAACAGAATTTTACAGAATTTTATGAGGAACGGAAACGGAAACGAAAAAAGATTTCTCAACTGTTCCGGAACAGAAACAGAACATTATGAAATCCACAAAACCATCTTGTGGACAGACGAGGAAGCAAATTTAATGGTGTTTTAAAGCCGGTTTTCACGTTAATACTACTACTGCAAGTTTGAAAGTCCAGCAAATATATTTTGTACTAACAATATCTAAAAACGTAACATTGCACAATATAAGGAACTTTAAGAACGAAATGTTTGCGTTCCGAACCGGTTCAGGACCGATATTTTGGTAGCGGAACAGTTCCAAGAACGAAAACGTTAAACATAGGCCTGCCTGAACTGTTCGGAACGGAACTTTTTAAAAATAAATTCGTTTTCAAGCCCTGTTGAAAATACATATTTTCAGACGTTCCTGTGCAATTCGGTATTTTAGCACTGCTCATGTTCATTTAGCTAATTGGGAACGAGATTGTGACATCACTCGTGGCAGCCTGCTTCCACGAAAAGAGTAGCACCTCCTCGTTTCAGGCGGAGTGGCACATGGAGTTGTTTATATTCCTGCATGCGCACAGCGCGCAAGGGCTGCCGAGAGCCGTCGTGCCTGGGAATCGTTGCGTTAAAGGCTGTGGCGCATCGTCGCGCAAGTTACATTCCTTTTGTTTCCCCAAATGGAACTTTACCGCAATCCGACGAGACGAAAAGACGCCGTCTTCATGGCTGCCATTGGACTAGAAGACCTGAATATCGAGTGCATTTCGGACGGGACGAGGGTGGGTTCGCTACATATCCTTTCAGGTTTCAGAACACCAATGTTAAGCAAATATCCCTCCCTGCCTATTTGTCTGACCGCGATGATACCAGCAAAATGTCTCCGTGCAACAGCGCTATTGGATCCCACCAATTTTTCTCTTGGTGTCTGTTGCGTCTGCACAGCCGACCTACCAGGCGGATGAATCCGTATCCCTTGTTGCTGTGGATGAACACCTCGCTGGGCTCCCCGTACTTGGCAAACAGCTCCTTGAAGTCCTCCTCGGACATGTCGTTTGGGAGGTTGCCCACAAAGAGGCGACAGCGCTGGGTGTAGGATTTCTCACCGGGTTTGAGGAGCGAGGAAAGGGTGTCCCGCCGCTGATTCTGTAAACACATTTTCTTCTGTAACCAAACATTGGTAATGCTTCCTTTTACAGTGACGCTATTTATCATGTAATTATATAGTAATTACCATGTAATTACATATTAATTAGTAATCGATGATCAAGATAATCGTTAGTTGCAGCCCTATTTCGAACACAGCCAAAGTCTACAGACGTCTGTTGTCCCAGAGTATATTGTAATTTATTTCTGAGGGGGCGTGGCGTTGCTGAAGGATTCTTTTATGCAATGGCAATAAGGTTCATTCATTCATTCATACATACATCATTCATTTCTCATGCGCATTTCCGCATTTTTGTGTATAGTACCACTGAGTACCAATTGCCAAAAGAAAATAGGTTGGGTGCAGTTCCTCTATTTGACCTCCAGAAGGCGCCATACACCACCTGTGGGACCATATAAAGGGAGCATATAATGGCGGTGTATGGTGCCACCCAGCGGCCACCATCGGCACTTCACCCGCATTTATTTTAGTTTTATTTTATTTTAGAGTTTTTAGTCATATCCTCCCCTCTTCAGGAGGCTATAACTAAAGAATGGAAACAGGTAGAAACAAGTATTTTTTTCTGCTGATAAAGGAGAGTCTGAACTCTGAAGTTTCCTTTGCCATGTGTTTTGTTGAGCGGGACATAGAACTCAATTTTCTATATTCTTTTTATTTTCTATAAAATCCTGGAACTGGGACGTGCTGAATTTGAAAAAGGCGGGCACAGAAAGGGTTACCAAAAAAAAAAAAAAGAATGATTGCTGATGGTGATCTAGAGGAATAGGTGATGTAATGTAGAGGTATGTGTGTTAAGGAAGGACACAGCCTCGTGTCTGGTAGACAGTGGAGGGGGTGTGGCGATGACATCACAATGAGACACCAAGGCAGTTACACCAGTCCAAACATGGGCATGAATGTGCTGGTCCTAGAATCTCACAGTGTCCACGTGGGTATGAAATTTCCCCAAGAAATGCGAACCGCCACAGTAAGCTAGTTCTTCATGTCAGATCATTCTGAAATCATATAGAATCAGAAAGAATTGTCAATATTACATACTGAGCATCTGTCGGAGATGTTGGCCTACGCTAGGGGTGCAGCGATCCAATAATTGAATGATTAATCATCAGAGTTGAATGATTGTTATTTGTGTCAAATTATTAGCGTATAAATTAATTGTAATATGTTTGTGTCCAAGTAATTGACTTCATTGTTCTACATTTGTTGGCTAATGTGAACCAAACTTGACTGAATTTCAAGTTGACAAGATTCATTTTTGTGTCGCTGAATATTTTGGGGATTGGCTTAGGCACAAAGAGCAAAGACAACATTCTAGGAAAAAAAAATCACAAAAAGCCTCCTAAATAAATTATTAGGGATCTTCCTCCTCAAGATTTGCCTGTGCAGTGTGCATGTCATGACCCGCTGACACATCCAATATGACATCACAATGACAATTACTACCAGACTCTATATTGTCACAATTATCAAGCAAGAGGTAGGCGGTGTACGTAGGTGGGGTTCTTTTGATTTCGGTTCAAGGTGTGCGGCTTTTGAGGCTGTGGGGTCTCTGCCCTGGGTGCCTGATGAGTTAAGACTGATGAAATATTGATGTTTCTGTAGTGGTGTTCTACAGAGATAGGTGAATATGACCTCCTATACCCAGATAAACCTCATAGGAAGAATGATTTGTAGGCTGTGTACCACTCCTGTGTTGATGTGCCTCTGCTTAATGCTGGTGATTGTGGCAGAATATAAAGAGTTGTGCTGCTTAGCAGCCGGCGTTAATGACCTGCTTAGACAAGTGTTGACCGCTGTTAAACAACAAGAAGAAGAGGGGGTAGGAGAGAGCAGGTGGTAGTAGCTAGGGTCAGAATAGGGCATAGTTGTTTAAATGAGGATCTGAGGTTGATAGGGAAGCATCATAGTGGGTTGTGTGAGTGTGGAGAGTGTAGGGTAGAAGGGAGTAGGCTAGGGTAGAGCAGCAGTGTGTGTGTGTGTGTGTGTGTGTGTGTACATGTGGGTGTGTACGGGTGCGATGTATGAGTCAGAATGGGGTGGTAATGCAACAAATGTTTGGATGCAAACCGCCGTTAAACACCAGGGAAGAAGAAGAAGGGGGCCATGCACCGCCGTTTAACAGTGGCTGTGTCCGAAATCGCCGCCTAACCCCCATGTGGGGCGCACGCCATTTTGTAGGGCTGTCCGAATTGTCCATGTACCCTAGATAGTGCACTGAAAGTATCCCACAATGCACCGCAAAATGTAGTGAGCATCGCATGTACCCTAGACGGAGCAATATAACCCATAATGCATTGCGAGACTTTTTAAAAATGATCTAGACGTTAAAAAATGCCGCGGTGGGAGTGAATAGCGACCGACCGCGGCAAATAGTTATAAATGTAAGTACTTCTGACTTTTTGTGATGATTGTAGAATTTTATAATTTTTTTTTATATTTATATTTTATAATAACTTTGACGGCGCCAAATCTAGTGTCCGAAATCTCGGCCGTTGCTGTTGAGTGCACTATAAGTGAGTGCACTATATGGGGGATAGGGAGTAGATTTCGGACACAGCCACTGTCAATAAAATGAAAAAATGGCGCTTGCAGCAAAAAAACAAAACAAATAAATAATAGAAACAAGATGCCCATAGATTAAAACACACTGAGGTG